>CAXITT010000701.1:16803-30731 GCA_964033795.1 Lymnaea stagnalis | reverse complement strand
AAAAAAAAAAAAAAAAAAAAAAATAAGATAAGGTAAAAAAAAAAAAAAAAATAATTAATTAAAAAAATAAAATTAATAATTATACAAATAAAATAAAAATAGTGGATTCTATACTTTTGGGGGGGGGGGTCGTCACGATCATTGCATATAGATATCAAAGTATAGGTCGAATTGTACCACATCAAGGATTGGCCGCATAGTGACAATCATAATATCTTTGCAATGCAATTATAATGATTTAAACGGTATACCATTTTATTTTTCAAATTAATAAAGCAACAAAAAATGTTCTGGCATGCGGTTTTTTTCCCCCCTTCCCCCAGATGAGGAAGACCGGCATCCGTTGATGTTGAGTCTTGTGACAATTCCACTTTTGCTGACTATTCTAATCATCTGGAGGAGGTAAAAGGCGTTTATGTCGATTAGAAGTAATTTATGCACATTGAAACGCAACGGCGTTTTGGCAGGGAAAATATGTGTGGGTTTTCAGTATTAACTTTTTTTTGTAGGGAAAATATGTGTGGGTTTTCAGTATTAACTTTTTTTTTGTAGGGAAAATATGTGTGGGTTTTCATTATTAACTTTTTTTTGTAGGGAAAATATGTGTGGGTTTTCAGTATTAACTTGATTGGTTCAATGGGTCACTCGTGCATTATATGATATGTAGTGCAATGCTATATCTTCATTGTTGTGTCATATAAGATGAGATAAGATGAAATAAGTTGAGGCAAAATAGAAGAAGATTTAGATAATATGAGTTGAGAGAAGATAAGATGTGATGAGATAAGATACGATGAGATGAGATAAGATTATATTAGATGACATAAGACAAGAAGAGAAAAGAAGAGATACTCTGAGATAAGATGAGATGATATGAGATAAGAAAATAAAATATAAGATAAGATGAGATAATATAGATAAGATGAGACATTATAGATAAGATGAGATAAGAAGGATAAGATGAGATAAGATAAGATATGATATTTCTTTGTACATATTTTCAACCCAGATAAAATGTTACAATAAATGTAGAAATCGGCCATAAATGAACGATATATTTCCTAAATTTTGTTTACGGGTTGAGTTCTCCAACTTTTATGTTTCTCCGCCAAAAATCTGACTGTACTGTTGACACATTGACCAGACCGTTCCTGCAACTACACAGTAGACCTCCATAGATTTTTTTTAACTGTGCTTTGTTAATTGGTCTACTTCTATTTGTTTTGTTTGCCGATGAAAGCTCTATGCCAAAACGTCCAAATCTTATGTCCTGTCTATTTATTTAAGTTCAGCATACCGTGCGTTCTTATATTCCGTTTTTTTTTTTTTTGGAAAGAAAATTAAAAAAAACAAACACATTGATTACGTAAAAAATAAATAAATGAATATGCACATTTATTTTATAATGTTTATTTACTGTAAAATCTTTTGGCCAAGCAACTTGAACTGAATTCACCTTTTCCTCTGTTGCCCTTTCAACCCGCCCCCCAGGGGAGCGCGGGGCGTCAACACCATCTTTCCCCGCCCCCCAGGCCTCCTGTGATTTTCTCTAGCTCTCTTTAAAAAAAAACTCTTTCCGCCCGCTGTGGAAGCCTTGCCGCCCCCCCCTCTCTCACCAGCATGGGCGCCCGCAGAAAACTTTCTAAGGTGGGGGGGGGGCGAAAAAATCGATTAACTTTCCGGGGGGGGGGAATATTTTTAGTAATTTTTTAATTTAGTTTTAATTTACTGTAGCGTATTTGTATGGTAAACGAACGGACAGGACATCAGCTTAGCTACTTTCTCTTTATTGTCTCTTTACTTTAATAAATTTTTTGTCTATTTTTGTCTAAAATTTTTGTATCCAATCAATCCAGGGGGGGGGGCAAGTGCCCCACCTTGCCCCTACCTGCGGCTGCCCATGCTCACCAGACGGCTGTTAGTGTTCCCCGTTTCGTTGTAACTCTCTACAACAGCGGTTCTCAACCTGAGGGTCACGACCCCTTTCTCGGGTGGTCGCACGACCCTTTTCCAGGAGTCGCCTAAGACCATCTGAAAACACATATACTTTACGGTCATAAAGTATCAACGAAAATAATTTTGTCGTTGGAGGTCGCCACAACATGAGGAATTGCATTAAAGGGTCGCGACTAGAGACCGACCGAAAGTGATTTTCTGATTTCGGCCTAAGCTGAAAATAGGCCGAAATCAGAATATCACTTTCACCCGAAACCGAAAAAATACTGAAATCAGAATATCACTTTCGCCCGAAACCGAAAAAATACCGAAAGTTTAAAAATGAATTTCGGCCGAAACCGAAAAAAGGCCGAACGTTCATAATGACTTTCGACCGAAACCGAAGCCGAAACCGAAGCTGAACCCGAAAATGAAATATTTAGATATTTTGAAATTCGTTCCCGCATACATTCATCATACATCGAAAATGATGGGGGAAAGTATAAATATTTACATTCTTTTTATAAAAATGGAATAATCGTGAATATTAATAAATAAACATCTAATATAACATCTTGTTGTTAAAGATCGTTTAGTTTGTTCTTAAAGATCGCTTAGTTTGTTGTTAAAGATCGTTCAATTTTTTGTTAATGATCGCTTTATTTGTTGTTAAAGATCAGTTAGTTTGTTCATAAAGATCGCTTAGTTTGTTGTTAAAAATCGTTTATTTTGTTTTTTTAAGATCGCTTAGTTTAATCTTAAAGATCAGTTAGTTTGTTCATAAAGATCGCTTGGTTTGTTGTTAAAAATCTTTTATTTTGTTTTTTAAGATCGCTTAGTTTTTTCTTAAAGATCGCTTAGTTTGTGTTATTAAAAGATTGTTTAGTTTGTTCATAAATATTGCTAAGTTTGTTCTTAAGGATCATTGATTTTTTTCTTAAATATCACTTAGTGGTTCTTAAAGATCATTCAGTTTGTTCTTAAAGATCTTTTAGTTTGTTTGTATATATCTTTTAGTTTGTTATTAAAATTCCTTTAGTTTGTTCTTAAAGGTCGCTTATTTGTTGTTGAAGATCGTTTAGTTTTTTCATAAAGATCGCTTAGTTTGTTCTGATAGATAATTGATTTTATTCCTTAAGATCGATTAGTTTGTTCTTAAAGATATTTTAGTTTGTTCCTAAAGAACATTTAGTTTTCTGTTAAAGATAGCTTAGCTTATTCTGATAAATCATTTAGTTTACTATTAAAGATCATTTGTTTTGTTCTTAAAGATCATTTGTTTTGTTCTTAAAGATCACTTAGTTCGTTCTTAAAAATCGCTTAGTTTGTTCTTTAAGATCGCTTAGTTTTTATTAAAGATCGCTTTATTTGTTTTTAAAGATCACTTTATTTGTTTTTAAAGATCGTTTACTTTGTTCTTAAAGATCGCTTAATTTGTTCTTAAAGATTGTTTAGTTTGTTCTTAAATTTCACTTTTGCTGAGAATTAGATGACCGAAAACATCAGTCACTTTCAGCCGGATGGCCGAAAGTCTAAGTTAATTTCAGCCGAAACCGAAAAAAAAACGAAACTTAACTTTTCTCTTTCGGCGAAACCGAAATTCAGCGAAAGTTAACTTTCAGTTTAGGCCGAAACCGGAACTTGCCTGTTAGTGATAAAATGGCCACTTTCGGCGCCGAAACAGAAGCCGAAATTCGGTCGGTCTCTAGTCGCGACATTAGAAAGGTTGAGAACCACTGCTCTAAAAGTTTGAATCACGTGGTTCTAGGTCAAAGAAGAGGAAAACAAAATAGGATAAAATTGAACAGAAGTAAATTTCTTGTTTTGCTATGGACATAGGCGTAGTTAGAGTGTTTCCCTCATAGTTTAAAAGAAATTGAGCTAATAAGCAAAATCTCACTTGTTCGTCAATGGTATATAACACAACATCAAGGGGTTTTAATGCTTACCCCTTGTACTGTTCTCCCTAATGCTCAGATAACACATTCAAATTTTCGTGAAATTCGCTTTAAATTTTCGTCTAATTTGTTTTTGAACGCAGTATTTTTTATTTTTTTTTACTAATTCTTGAGATCAAAAAGAAATTCTACGAAAATTTGATCTTGTGAGCTGAGCGTCATGTGGTTAAAATGATATGTAATTATCAGCACATTTTTTTAAAAAATGCCTTACCAGCAATCTCAATCAATCTCTTTTTTATTTCAGTAGTCGAAGGTTCGTGGGAAAATTTTTTGAGGTAGGCGAGGGGATAGAGGCGATTACGATGGGTGTATCCAATGTGAGCCTTCCCCTGACCGTGACCATGGGGTCGTCTCAAATCTCTACGATGTCCATGGAGACGGTCGAATCAGGCGTTACGCCCTCTACGTCGGTGGACACGGGTCGGACAGAGAAAACGGAAGAAACAGACTCGGTAAAGAAGTGGTGAGGATAGACTTGGTGGGCAAGACTTGGTGGGCAAGACTTGGCCGGAAAGCCTCGGTGGGAAAGATTTGGTGGGCAAGACTTGGTGGGAAGGACTTGGAAAATAAGAGTTGGTGGGGAAAGTCTTGGAAGGAAAGGCTTGGAAGGAAAGAGTTTGATAGAAAAGGATTGGCTGAAAAGACTTGGCTGGAAAGACTTGGTGGGAAAGACGTGGTGGGAAAGACTTGCTGGGAAAGACTTGATGGGAAAGATTTGGTGTGAAAGACTTGTTAGGAAAGAAGTGGTAGGAAAGGCTTGTTTGAAAATGTTACATTAAGAAATGTTACATTAAGAAATGGCGTCAGCGGGGCGAGTCTAGACTCTTATGCCCCCCCCCCAAATTACCCCTCCCCGGTCCGACGTATTGGGCCGCGGAGCGGCACGTTGGAGATGCCCACTCGTCAGGACGGCCCCCACACGGGCCCCTCACCCAAGTTCCCCGCCTGGGCGCTCGACCAGGACCCCGCCTGGGGGCCGCCCCAACGAGGAGGCACCCGGTCGATCCGACACTATGCGTTTAAACAGTGCACTCGATCGACTTTCTCAGGAATTGGGATGGAGAATTTACGTCCTAATATCTTCCCCCACCCATCCCGGGAAAGCGTCGGTCGCCCTATAAGAGGGATTCCACAGTGGGTTTCCACAACGCGACTAGTTCACGCTGTAGCTGGGACGAAACGGTTGCCTAGGGGCAGCGTTCTCACGGCTGCATGATTTGAATCCTCGGCCAGAGGTTATCACCCTCGCCTCTGGCCTCATACCCGTCAACGGCAACTTGTAATTATGATCCCTACCCTGGCTCGGCCTAACTTTCCGACTGCGAAATATCACAGCCGGCAGCCCTGTGGGAGCTGTTTTATGTACGGCAGGTACCGAGCACACCCTTTGTCTGCCCACGCGGGGCGTGCCCAGTAGTTTTGTTTCCAGGCAAACGCCGAGGGGGTCGGTGGCCGACGCTTCCTAATCGGCAAGCCACAGCAGACTTGTCAACCGGAAACCTGGAACCTTGTTTGAAAAATAATTGGTGGGAAAGACTTTGTGGGAAAGAATTGGCTGGAAACGCTTAGTAGGAAAGACTTAGTGGGACACATTTGTTAGTCAAGAATTGGAAAAAACTCTGTTGAAAATGCTCGTTAGGCAATATGCAGAAAGCAATGTTGAAAAATTTCGTATTCAGTAAGCATTGGAGCAATCAGGAAATATTTTATTAGGAAGTACAACACAAACAAAAAACAAAAAAAAAACGGAGCTGTGATGAGCTATTTAATAAGAAATCATCACCAGAGCACTGATAGCTTTCTTGGTAAACAATGCACAGGTCATAAATGATTTGATCCCGCTGTGCACAGGTCATGAATGAATTGGTTCATCAATGCACAGGTCATGAATGATTTGATCCCGCTGTGCACAGGTCATGAATGAATTGGTTCATCAATGCACAGGTCATGAATGATTTGATCCCGCTGTGCACAGGTCATGAATGAATTGGTTCATCAATGCACAGGTCATGAATGATTTGATCCCGCTGTGCACAGGTCATGAATGAATTGGTTCATCAATGCACAGGCCATGAAAGAATAGATGTAGCATTGCACAGGCCATGAAAGAATAGATGTAGCATTGCACAGGCCATGAAAGAATAGATGTAGCATTGCACAGGTCATGAAGAATAGATGTAGCATTGCACAGGTCATGAAAGAATAGATGTAGCATTGCACAGGTCATGAAGAATAGATGTAGCATTGCACAGGTCATGGATGATTTAATGCCCGGCATGTTTGTTTCTGGGTCAACGCAAAACTTCTTTTTTAACAGTGATTAAGTTGGACGGATGATTGTAAGATTAGTTATTGACCGATAATTGTTATATGGGTTTTGACAGACGATTGTATACTGGTTATTAGCAGATGATTGTTAGATGGTTATTGCCAGATGCTGGTAAGATGGTTATTGAGAGATGATTTTAAGATGGTTATGGGCAGAAGAATGTATGATGGTTTTTGACAGGTGGTTCTAGGATGGTTTTTAACAGAAGATTTTAAGATGTCTTTTGACAGATGATTAAAAGATTACTATTGACAGATGACTATAAGATGGCTATTGACAGTTAATTATAAGACGTCTACACAAAGTTCTCAACCAGCAAGTGATGGACCAATGTTTAGTTTTATTTACATTTCAAATTTGTCTTTTAATTTAAACAAAAGAAAGGCGAAGTCCAAAGTTCGTTTTGCGGTCTGAACGAGAAATGTGGAGAAGAAAATAAAAATTAACCGATGAATACAATTAATGTAATAAAATTATGTGTAACTCTAACTGAAATTGTCTTATTTTTCTTCTTTTAAATGAGTTGAAGGAGTGAACTTTTTAGATGTGAAACGTCTTTAGCTAACCATGAAGAATCATCCAAATAAAATACAATCGGTGGTTTGAGAGTAAAAGACATATCCATACATATATATATATATATATATACGAAGTGGCTATAGGTACCCGAGTACCAATAGTCGTAAATGGCTATTCGGAACCGGCTGGTCACGTGAGGTTGATTATGACGGATACTTCCTGTTGGTTGCCATCTTAGTCGCCATTATTATCAATCTATTTTCAAGAATTTCATGTACCGGTAGCTCTGAAGAAACACGAAGAAAATTTAATGTGACGTACAGCTGAAAGAAAGTAAGAATACGTTTATGTTGATAATTTTATGGTATTTTTAAATTCTATTTTAAATATAGTTCTATAATCATTAACAGGACATCAATCAAGATCAAAGTTGCTTTACTTTTCTTTTTTTTTGGCGGCAAATCGGCCACAGTACTGTCTTATCTGTAATTGTAATTTGATATTAAACTTATTGAATTTCTAACAAACCATACTGGGTAAAAGTGGAGTTCAGGTGCGTATATTATTTTTTAACGCTTTTCGTATTTTATGTAAACTTACGTGTATTAATTATTAATTAAATACAGGCAGTTGTAGGTACTTTGATTAGAAAATTAAAACTTTTTGTAAAAATAAACCAATGGCATAGTTGAATAAAGCTAATTTTTTAAAGAATGAGAACACCAAAATCATATTTTTAGCTGTTGTAGTTTTAAAGTTATGAATTTTTAAAGTACGATTTAATTTGTCCTTTTTTAACATGGACCGCATGAACCAAGTAAGTGAAGTTGAAAGTGATGACCCCAAATGAATATTTCCTAAGCTAAGTTTTCGGCTATTTAAAAGGGGGCAGAATCACTAATCCAAAATGGCCTGTGCGACCTTTGCATAATGAGGTCAACATTGAGAATTGTGAAAATATTTTATGAGCTATCTCAATAAAATTTTGCACACGTATACTTCAATAAATTATGCAAGCCTACTTTTAATATGAAGACTTGCCTACTTTCAATATTTAGACCGAATTTTTTAATGCGAAGATGCTTTATATTGACATACGATTTTCCTCACTTAAAGTTGAGATAAAGAACAAATTAACTCAATGGCAATGGGAATGTAGTTCAACATTTCTCCTAATGATAATGTTAATGGGCAGAGTCAAACCTAAATTAATTAAAGGCCAAAAGGGCTCCTAATTTATTCAAATTACATGCACATGAAAAATAAAAACTCGGATCTTACTGCGCCGACGCCCATTTCTGATTCAAATTTACTAGGAGTAGGTACGCCAATACCAGACGTCGCGGGCAAAAAAAACCCGCCGGCTTTGCGTGGTACATTTCTGTGACCAGCAGTGAAGGGCGGGTTTCGGTATATGTCGGGCTTTGTCGTTCCTATGCGTCATTTTCTAAAAATAAAGCAGTTTCAGTCTTAAACTCTATTCGCTGAAGAATTCCGGTCTCAATGGTATTAGGTACATCCACGAACGAAATTTTTTTTTATTTTCGGGGAGAAAAGATCGCTTGGGTTGGTTCCGGTTCATTTACCGTCTAGTTGGAGTTGGTTTATTACCATGGATAGCGAGGCTGAAAAAGTTTTTGACTCAATGAAGGTAAACTATTTGAAATCATACCTTTAATCTAAAGGTCAATTACTTAGCAGGAAAAAGGATGAATTGATAAAGAGAGCAAAAGGGACTCATCGCTTGTTCGAGAACACAAATTTTGCGTGTATGTATGACAACCTGCCATTCATTCTGACCTGTCTCAGACGAACAATTGGAGCCCAAACCGTAGCTAAATTTAAACTCGTATTCTTTTTTTTTTGCATGAAGGATGCGAGAATTTAAACTTTAAGACGAGCTAGCTTGATTGCAGTGACATTGAAAGCATTTATTGCTAACATTACTGGCTGTTGCTAGAATTTATGATACTGAGCGAACAAAAAAATCCACATGTTATGAAAAAACGGCAGCCATATTTTTTTACATTATTTTATTGACCGGAGGGAGGTGAAATTAATTGGAAATAAAGGTTTAAATAAAACATTTCTAAATCGTTGAAACATCTGATTAAACAAATGTTTTTGATTCTAATATAATTAAACAATATAAGTCATAAGTGTATACAAAAAATAATAATTTGTTTTAAATTAATTGTTTTTACAATTATTCTTTGTAAATAAGAAATTGATAAATTTTCCCATAGTAGTAATAATTCCTTTTTTTTTTTTCTTCAGTATTTATTCTCTATTACTCTATTATTATTAGATAAACTAAGACAACTAGTTATAAGGATGTGTTAATAGACCTGTATTAATACTAGAATTAAATTAATGAAATAAATAAATTTTAATACTAGGGACATTTCTTTAACAATTAATTTCCGTAATTTAATTCAAAACAGTCTTTTTTTTTCAGTCTCTTTGTTAATGTTATCCATCCCTATTTATTTTCCTCTCAGTCCACTGCTCATTATTAATTTTTTTGAAGACCTAACCTCGAGTGTCATTATCTTTGTTGCTGAAAATTTCATTGCATTAGGCTCATTAGCATTATTAGTTTAAAAGTTATCTATCTTAATGTAAAAAGGTCTCGGCCGCTGTCACTTTCATGAAATATTTTTTCTAATGCCTACTTTTTTCTGTTTGCTGAAAATTTCATTGCATTAGGCTCATTAGCATTATTAGTTTAAAAGTTATCTATCTTAATGTAAAAAGGTCTCGGCCGCTGTCACTTTCATGAAATATTTTTTCTAATGCCTACTTTTTTCTGATCTGCATTACATTTATTTTAAATTAACCTTACTTTTAGATGGACATTATCTGTTTGTATTGAAAATTTTATAGCAATAGCTTTAATGGTTAAGTAATTATGTCTTTTTTTTTTTAACAAATAAATTTTTCGACAATTGTCGTTATCCATGCCATATGCTCATAAAATCATATTTAATTAAATATAATAAGTTAATTCACAATTTATTCTGTTAAACATTGTATTGTAAATGTCTCCTCCAAATTTGAGAGCTTTAACTTTAATAGCCAAAAAGATACAAGCAAAATAGTACAAAAAGATTAATAATGCCATCACAGTTTTAAAAATTAAATGCAAAGCCGAATAGTGGGGGGAAAATAAATCACTAAAAAATTCATAACTTTTCTCCTATAAGTGATAGAAAGATTACCTTGATGTCATTGGAAATCTTAAAGCCAGCTCTTTCCTATGATATGGTATATGTCTGTGTCAGATGCATTTGAAAATCTGTGTTGGAGTACCTACTAGGAGTGTCCCTTGCTTAGGCGAAGTATCCCTCGCTTCGGCGAAGTATCTAGGCAGTTGTAGTCAACTATAATACTGAATTTTAAATCGCCTTTTTCTTTTTCTTTTATTTTTAAAGAGTCTTTAAACTTCCCCAACCAAAGTTACATAGCCCCATTTGTTTTTTATTTGTTTTTCACCCTATGGTCAGATTTTTAACCACCTATAAGTTAGTATGCTAAACAAAATTTTCAAAACTGTAGGCATGTTCACAAAACGCACGAGCGCCCCCCTTCTCCACTCCCACTTTTATTTTTTTTCCTCTCAGAGCGCTCGAGAATAAGGGTTGACCCTTGAAGTCTTGTTGGGGGGGGGATTAGAAATGGATCACCGACTAAGGCAGCAGGGACACACGTCATCATTGTCCTGGAGTGAAGCTGAAAAAACGGGAGGATGGGGGGGTCCACGAATATGTGCCAATGTGTGATCACGTGTCCACTTTAAAAAAATATTTGTGGATGTTGCAGGAAAGGGGGAAATCTGATCATTTATTGATAATCATCTCATACTGATGGCTGCAAATACTTTGTCCATGATTGGTCAGCTTTAATTTGAGCATCCCTCCCCTTTTTTCTTATGCAAATGCGCTTATTAATGGTGACTGATTTGCGCTGAGTAAAATGAGGGTGAGGGCTAGTGATTATATAGAATAAGACGGACTCGTTTTGAGGTATTGCTGGTAGTGGGGTCATTTTGTTCAAATTGGCAGGACGACCAAGAGACAATAATTGAAATTGTTGATCCAGCGAAAATTTTAAATGGTGCAGCATTTGATTCATATGCGAACTTTGTGAGGCAACAAAAAACGTTAATAGAACTATGGAATTTCTCGTAAGGCGCTCTTAACAATTGCTATGTGGCTTGTAAACTGGCTTCGTATGCCAAGTATGAGAGTTCCTTATAACTACCGTGACCTGGATCTCACCGGAAATGGCATCTCACTGGAAATGGGATCTTATCGGGATCTGGTTCTCACCGGAAATGGGATCCCATCGGATTAGGATCTCATTTGGATTGGGATACCACTGAAAATGGGGTCTTACTGGGATCCCACTTAGACCGGGATTCTACCTGGCGGGATCGGGATCCATCATGATCCTTCTGGACAACGGGATGCTATCAGAAAACGGGAAAAACTAAAGGTTTAAATAAGTTATTTTAGAGATAGATTATTATAATTTTTTAAAAATATAGTGGTGTTGTTTTGTTGTTGAAATTTGGCTTAGTTGCAATGTGAATTAAATTATCCTTGATTTACCACAATGGCTCTGTAAAAGACAAAAGATTCATAAAAACATCCTTTTTTTTTTTATTTCGTAAAATTTAGTTCATTGTTGTTGTATTCCAATAAAAAGATGGTATTTTACTTTTAAAATACTTTTTATAAAGAATTAACATAGTTTACACGCGAACGTAAGAAATTCAAGCAAAAATAATATATCCACCTGAACTCCACTTTTACCATATACTATATTTAATCACGTATCACAATATTTCACAAGAGAATTATTACATAATCCTTGGTATTCTCAAAGAGAAAACACATTTTCTGCCACAATAGTCCAAGAATTACTTAAGATATTATTAAAGAACGATCATAAAAACTTGTACTTACCTCAAGCAAATGACTAGTACTTATTTTAGTTTGTATCAACCACCAAAGTTGATTCTATCAATGCTGCTAGTACATGAATTTCAAATATCCTAGTCCAGAGTTTCCCAAGAGTCTCAGCACCGTTGCTGCACCCACATCTTTTCAATTTTGCTCTGTGCCACATTCTGTGTGCACTGTAAAATAGCACTTTTCAGACAATCTAATCCAATTTTTAAACCTTATACTTATACAAGAAGAAATACCTCAATAACTTCACTTGAATCTGTCAAAACAGATGATACAGCATAAACGCTGCACAAAACCAACTGCTACTTAATAAGTACACAGAGTACCAAGTAGGTTGGAGAACTAGTGAAACATACCAACTTAATTATAAATGGCTTGCATTTAGTCCATTAATTTTTTAACACTTCAGGTTGCAGCAGGACACAGTTTGGGAACCTCTGTCCTAGTCAATAAACACCTATCTTTACATTTTCACTTAACACCTAGCATCATCCTAACCCCCTTCCAATAATAAATATTAGTATCTCGATCCTTTGAATGCACTTGATATAAAGATAAATCCCGCTAGTGCATGTAAAAAATATCAAAAGACGGTATCGGAATGGTTAGTTTCACTGATTAGGTTGGGGTATAGTCTTGCACATTCCTAATTTAGTTAAAATTTGATAAAAATCCCTAAAAAATCTAAATTTCCTTCCGATATATTGAGTGCATTTTTGCTATTTTATAAAAACTTGTACTTACCTCAAGCAAATGACTAGTACTTATTTTAGTTTGTATCAACCACCAAAGTTGATTCTATCAATGCTGCTAGTACATGAATTTCAAATATCCTAGTCCAGAGTTTCCCAAGAGTCTCAGCACCGTTGCTGCACCCACATCTTTTCAATTTTGCTCTGTGCCACATTCTGTGTGCACTGTAAAATAGCACTTTTCAGACAATCTAATCCAATTTTTAAACCTTATACTTATACAAGAAGAAATACCTCAATAACTTCACTTGAATCTGTCAAAACAGATGATACAGCATAAACGCTGCACAAAACCAACTGCTACTTAATAAGTACACAGAGTACCAAGTAGGTTGGAGAACTAGTGAAACATACCAACTTAATTATAAATGGCTTGCATTAAGTCCATTAATTTTTTAACACTTCAATTTGCAGCAGGACACAGTTTGGGAACCTCTGTCCTAGTCAATAAACACCTAACTTTACATTTTCACTTAACACCTAGCATCATCCTAACCCCCTTCCACTAATAAATATTAGAATCTCGATCCTTTGAATGCACTTTATATAAAGCTAAATCCCGCTAGCGCATGTAAAAAATATCAAAAGACGATATCGGAATGGTTAGTTTCACTGATTAGGTTGGGATATAGTCTTGCACATTCCTAATTTAGTTAAAATTTGATAAAAATCCCTAAAAAATATAAATTTCCTTTCCATATATTGAGTGCAATTTTGCTATTTAGATTGATTGCTTCTTAGATTTAGATTCATCTGTAGCTACGGGTCATACATTTTTTTGGTTAAAATCATAGTAGTAATAATCAAGAGTTACATCTTGCAGATTAGAATTATATTACCATTCATCTGTGACAAAAAAATCTTATTAAAATTTTTAAAGATTCTCTACTCTAATGCACTTGTTAAAGTCTTGCACTGAGCTTGACTTAACCATTATGAAGGTTTTCTTTTGTTCATTTAACACCACCTCCCAAAATACTAAAGAGCTTGAATTTAAAGAGGGTGAATACTCACTAATTCCAATAGTTGTTGGACTTTAACTATTTAATAGATTAAATAAACAAAGCTATTCAACTTTCCCTTTGAGAAACAATAATTTTTTTTTCGCAACACTCATGCAAACATGGCTGGTGTAAAAGTAAAAGCAATAATTACACCAAGTGTGTGATTAATTTTTTGGGTACTTTTTATGATGGTAACTTTCAGGTTAAAAGTGTTCATAGGATAGTTTCTTCATATTAATTCAAGCTTGCGCTCTAATATAGTAAAGTTTCTGTCTTCTACTAATTCATGTATTATTTTACTTCCAGGTTAAAGTTGTTTTCACAAAGATCACTTGAAGACCCCCATCACTGCCAGAATTCACAGCTGCTCTTATGATGAATGTGCAGGAGGAATCATGACATGCCAGGACAATGACTGGTCAACATTTTACTTCAGGTAAATACAGTCCTTT
>CAXITT010000701.1:0-10266 GCA_964033795.1 Lymnaea stagnalis | reverse complement strand
GTAACCTCTGGCCGAGGATTCAAATAATGCAGCCGTGAGAACGCTGCCCCTAGGCAACCGTTTCGTCCCAGCTACAGCGTGAACTAGTCGCGTTGTGGAAACCCACTGTGGAATCCCTCTTATAGGGCGTCCGACGCTTTCCCGGGATGGGTGGGGGAAGATATTAGGACGTAAAATTTTCAATCCCGACTCCTGAGAACGTCGACCGAGTGCACTATTTAAACGCATAGTGTCAGGTCGACCGGGTGCCTGCTGGTTGGGGCGGCCTCCAGGCGGGGGACGTGGGTGAGGGGCCCGTGTGGGGGGCTTCCTGACGAGTGGGCATCTCCAAAGTGCCGCTCCGCGGCCCGATACTTCAGACCGGGGAGGGGTAATGGGGGGGGGGCATAAGAGTCTAGACTCGCCCCACTGACGCCATTTCTTAATGTAACATTTCAGTAGAGAAAATTAGTTGTATAATATTTCGTATTTGAAAAGTAATTATTTCGAAAAGTAATTTTTTACAGGTTTCTTGGAGCATATTAAATTAAATCTAGAATCTTCCAGAAGTTTCTGTATTGTTCTAAGGGGATATATAATGTGATCTAAAAGCTTATTCGAAAAAAAATCACACTGAGCATGATCCCATCAGAAAACGGGATTGCGCCGGATCGGGATCAGAGTCCTAATGCAATCCCGTGCAAAGCAGAGTATATTTGCTAGTAATTTTATAAATACAAATTAGTTTAAGTTAAAAAAAGATAAATAATGCATTCTATTTTTTATAACCATTTACGAATTTTATACTACTGAAATGTGAAGAAAGCTAATTAATAGGGCTAATAAGTAGATATCACAGTATGAGTTGAGTAGAAATGAAAAATGTAAACAAACCTTATTTACTATTATTATAAGGGTTTGGAAATGTGTTGGGGGGGGGTGTAATTAATGTTAGATGGGACACTTTTTCAAGGTCACTACACTTTACTGAGACCTTAGCATGCCTCAAATTTGAAATATCCGATACTTTTTTAATGCTTTTTCTATAAGGGAATATGGGAGGTGGTGATATGAAACCTTTTTGTGTGTTAAGATAGGGAGTGGGGCAAAAATTGTTGTGAAGAACTGCTTAAGTGGTGGGGGTTTTACAATATCTTAACAATAATGATAATCATTGGTCAAAACTAACAACCCTCCTGGTTAAAAGAAAAGTTTAACTTTATTTGAATAAGTTTGAGAACCACTGTGCTAGTGTGTTAAATGTGAGGTAAATTTTGATGGGTAAAAGGAGTTCGAAATGATACTAATACACATGCTAAATTTATTAAGCATTCCTTCTTCATGAGCTGTAATCATTCTTCAACAGGAGTGAATGGTCAAGAGCAATCACAAGATGAATAGTCAAGAGAAACCACACCTCAACAGGACATGTTCCAATGATCTTCCATCTCACAGAAATCAATCCATTAAATGACAACTTTGGACAATAAGGTATGTGAACTTTTACTATGAAATGAATGAGCGTGATAAGTTGGGCCGCCTGGGTATAGCAAATAGTAAATGTATAGGAAATGTTCAACATTAATACAGCAAAATATTTTGAAAAAAATAGCTTTAGTGAAAACTTGCGCTTAAACTAAAAATAGTAAATATAAAATGAGCAATAGTATTTGTTATTTAACTCATTCCCGACGTTTGCGACTAAATGCTTCTTTTACGGGTTTCGCCGGATGCGTCCAAATGCTTCCCGGCGCATAGCGACACACCTCTCTCATATCTATTTAAAAATGAAATCTCCCATCCTTTGAGACTTGCGGCGATGGCGTGGTTCAGCGTGATTTTAATTTAAAAACTGGAAGTTTTTATCTTGTTTCGCTTTAAAACTAAGTGTGCTTTAGTATGGCGTGTCTATATGTAGAATGTGTTCGTCCGAGGTGCCGAAAATCGATTTTTTGGTCATTGTTCGTTATTTTTTTCCCCGCTTATGTTATATTTATATTAAACCTTATTTTAATTTTTTGTTGCATTTGTTCTTAATTCATTAAAATTAAATAATATTTAGTAGCTTAAATAAATATTTAAAAAATGTAGACAATTTCAAAACGGGGTTACTTCCCTTTCTCAGGCAAATAAATTAAATACGGAAGTAGCATTGCAGGAGGGAATGAGTTAAGATTTTATTAAATATAATGAAACGAGCAATAGTCATTGTTACATGTATTTATCAAATTAAAAAATGAATAAAATTTCATAGTCATGAAAAAAAAAATATGGTTATTTAGAGCAGTGGTTCTCAACCTTTCTAATGCCCCCACCCCTTTATATAGTTCCTCATGTTGTGGCGACCCCCAACCATAAAATTATTTTCGTTGCTACTTCATAACTGTAATTTTACTTCTGTTATGAATCGTAATGTAAATATCTGATATGCAGGATTCATTTTCATTGTTACATGTAGCATGGGTAACAGTAAACTACTTTGCTACATTTTGCGACAGTATGCGTAAAAGCCGTCAGTGCGAAGGTTGAGATTGCTTCTTTCTTACCAGATCAGAAATGCTCGGGGCAGTCTTTGCAAGAGCACAATGAAGATGATCTTCCACAACAAGTCTACTTCTTTCTTTTGGCTTGATTACCAACAAGCTGGAAAACCTTGATTCATGAAGATATGTTGTTAGAAAGGAAGAGGAAAGCGCAACACAGACAGAAAAGGGTATGACTGCAAACAATTGATCCAGAATTTTGCAACTGCCATTGTAGAGAGAAATCATTTCTCGCTGTAACGCTGTCAATAATTTCAATGAACTCCTCTTGACTCAGGAAAATCTTCAACTTTGACTGTGAATGGACTTCTGGCAAGTGCAAATGGGGTGTGAGGCAGATTTAGAAAGTACGATGAAATTTCGTCTGTAAGCATGTGCAAGTGTTCCTTCACAGAGTTTATCATTGTAATCCCTTTGTCTGGTTCAATGCCATGAAACAAGATAATATGGGCAATGGATACATTCTATTTTCATCAAATTTTTTTGGCCAAAGCTGAAATTAAAATTTAAATGATCACATCTTTTTCGGGAAATTGAGGGATGTTGCATTTAGTCCTTGGAGTGATAAATTTAACTCATTCAAGATGGCAAAGATGTCAACCAAGTAAGCTGTTTTCTGCAGTTCATCTTTATCACTAAAAAGAGCTTCAAAATGCGAAATTGCTTTCTGATTTAAAAAAGTTTTGAGTTCATCACGAAGCTCAAAAACACATTTTAAAAGTGTTCCTTCCAACAACCATCTCATTTCGGTGTGAAATAGCAGAGCATTGTTCGACGCATCAACTCGTTGCACAGTTGAATGTTTAAAGTGCTTGCCTTTACAAAATTGACAGAACTTACGACACTTTTCATTACTTCTTTTAACTCTTGTGACGGCGTCTTCGTTGCTAATATTTGCCAATTAATCAATCAGTTAGTTCCGATGACTTTTTGTGACTCATTCAGTATTAAACGTTGAACCCATATCGACATCCTAGTATAGCTCGAGCACCATCTGTGCAAACACCACAATACCTTTCCCAAGAGATCTTATGATCTTTCAGAAATTGTGTCAAATACATCACGTGCACTAGTTGCCGTTTCAAGAGTTTTGCAAAAAAGAAACTCATCTTAAAGTCNGTGCAAACACCACAATACCTTTCCCAAGAGATCTTATGATCTTTCAGAAATTGTGTCAAATACATCACGTGCACTAGTTGCCGTTTCAAGAGTTTTGCAAAAAAGAAACTCATCTTAAAGTCACCATCATTAATATACCTCACGTGGACTAGTAACTGCTAACAGTTTGCAACGTCTATAGATTCATCAAGCCTGATACTAAATATTGGAAGTGGAGCAGATTTAATTTCCTGGATTACCTGATCAAGAATACCAACAGACATGTCATCTCGTTTTTCTATGGACAGTGTCGTTAGATACGGAAATTGCACTCAGTTTCGTAACAAATTCGTCTCCAATCATAATGAAAATTTATGACATTTCTGTTTTTTTAGCTGGACCAAATCAATGGGTTTCTAAGACCATCGGTATCGAAAATGTGTGTTTTCCAATGGTCTGAGCCGACCCATAGGTTGAGAACCGCTGATTTAGAGGATAACCTTTTAATTATAATATCTGAAAAATTTCATGACAGTCACCATGGTCACTGTAGCAACAGTCATATTTTTATGGTATTTTTCTATCCATCCCTAAACTTCATTCCACTCAGAACTGATGCTTTTATATTTCCATGCTTGGATTCCCAACTGCAGTAGATCAGAAATGAAATATTGTGCTCTTTGTGAGGAAAAATGCTTAATCTAACATTTATCAACGTTCGTGCTCCTATCAAAGATATGAAAGGTTGGGAAAAAGATCTACAAAGAGGCACCACAACATTATATTAAAATAGTGATTGACGACTTCAATGCCGACTATATTGGCAATGGGATCCGACTCATAGACTCTGCTTCCATAAAAGAGATGTCAGTTAGCAGCACCAAGTTTCCACTAAAAAATATACAAACATAAAGTTACTTGGAACTCACCAGATTGAATTACCCACGTTTTAATCAATAGTTTTAATGACCAGACATACTAGATGTAAGAAGCTATCAAGGAGCAGATGCAGACTCTGACCATCTACTTGTAAGGCTTAAATATAAGCAGAGACTAAGCATTATTCACAATGGCCAAAATCAAAGAGAAAATTGATTGTCACAAATTTTCCAAAAATGATGTAGCAGTACAAGTAGAAGCATCACAGTAGGAAACAGGGAAAACAACATAAATGAACAGTGGGATAGGATTTTAAAAAATGCTGTGAAAACATCAGAAAAAGTAGGAGGATTCCAGCAATCTAACAATAGAGTAGGCTGATTTGATAATGAATGCAGACAGACTGTTGAAGAAAGGAACAAAGCCAGAGGAAAGCCCTAAAAATGTGTAGGAAGAAAAAGAGGACATGGGAAAAAGCTAAATGAAAAAGAAGACTTATCAAGGGAGGGAAACATCAGAGCAATGTACATAAAGATAAAAAGAATGGATACCAAGCTAGACTGCAAATGTGTGAGAGTCAGGAGGGAGAATTAATTAAGGAAAATAGTAAAGTACTTGAGAGGTGGGCTGAACATTTTGAGGACATAAGTGCAGACAATAGACAAGATGAAGATTATCAACCACCAAATGGAGGACCAGACCCTTTAATAAACTAGTCAACTCTAGAAGAAACTTCAGAAGTAATCAATTCTATGAAAAACCACATTAAATAACTCAAAAAGCAAAATCAAGGTTCAGGGAGAATATTCAAAGGAATTTCAAATTAGATGAGACCTAAGCAAGGAGACTTACTGTCATACATGCTGTTTAACCTAAAACTGGATAGAGTTATAACAGTGGTTCTCATGTTGTGGTGACCCCCCAACCACAAAATTATTGTCGTTGCTACTTCATAACTGTAGAGTATGTGTGTTTTCTGATAGTCTTAGGCAATCGCTGGGTCTTTAGCGCTGAGTTATAAGAAGAATAGATATTGACATTTGAGGAAAACCCAAGACCCACTCTCTACAATCAAACCTTTCAGTATCTTGCATATGCTGATGACTTTGTCAGCACTGTAAGGGAAAAGTAGTAAAGATATATCAAAAGCCTTTATTGAATTAGAAGAATTAACTCCAATAAAATTAAAGCATCCCCGTTCACTCTCGCGATGATAAGGCTTCGAGCATAAAATCACTATAAGCAGGGTTGGAAGTTAACCAAAAAAACAAAATACATGACTATAATAAGAGAAGAATAGACAGATGAAGTCATTAAAATTTAAAAAACACACTTTTGAAAAAGTAAATGAATTCAAATACCTAGGATCTTTATTAAATGAAAGAAATGAATTACTAATATAAATAAAAGAATATAGGCAGGAAATAGGGCATAATTCAGTAGTCGGAAAATTTTTAAAAGTAAAAACATAAAGAGACCAGTTGTAACATAAGCAAGTGAAACTTGGACCATTACAAAACCGACAGTAAACCACTGCTCATGTTAATGAAGTAATCCAAATGTATTTATATTCTATCGTTGGTTATAATGTTCTGCATGGCTGATAAAATTATCTGATTGAATACAAAGGGATCATTGGTGATCCTGTGATTGTAGATATGTATCAAACTTTAAAAGCACTGGTAGTATTAGAAATAAGTTTAAGCATATTACAAGCCAGTGACTAAGGAAGTGAAGTTCAGTTGAACCCGTAAACTGTAATTGGTGAGGGATATTATCAGAAAAGTCACTGAAGGAAATTCTAAATTACGTAACGCAACAAAAACAAGAAATGTACTGATAAATGTGGTTAAACCTATGCTTGAATTTATTTTTATCATATTATAATTGACTTGATTTATGTAAAATAATTGAAAATGCCTTTCATAGATTTAAAACGATTCCTTTGTTAGCTTTAAGTATGGTAGTAATTAATGATTTATCTATTTGGATCCATAGATAAGGAGAGGTTATTTTACAGATAACAAATCTTATTTGATAATAGATTAATAAGACACAAACAAATTGTGTCAATAGAACAATATAAGTTACGCTTTAATAATTATACATTATACACAATTAAACGTTTCGGCTCATGCCTTCATCAGTACAAACAAACAAAACACATTTAAGTAAGTATAAATTAAATTTAAATAATATCAATATACATATCCTACCTAAAACAGAAAAAATATAGGAGAGGGCGCTAAAACCAGACAAAAACAAAATAAAGAGTAGTAGAAAGGAAGTGATTTTAACATAATTGTAAACAGGAAAAAGACATGGCAGCTGAGTAAAATTGTGGATTTGGTTCAATCCATATGGAGACAATGTACCAAATCTAGTTAATTAATTTGTTCTGCATATAGATTCTATCTGCAGTGTTACTGGTATAGAGTATACCATCATGGTTAGGGCTATTGAAATGTTTGGAGACCGGACAGAACGTGTTTATTTATGTTGTAGAGGTGCTCTCTGAAACGGTCCCCAAGGCGACGACCTGTCTCTCCTATGTATAGGCTTCTTTTAAGGCTCCTCATTGTGACACTAGTGATAGGTCTAAATTTATCTTAACTTTTCATCCCCACAACCTAAAAGCTCGCTCTCTGGTGCTGAAAAACCACTCAATTCTGATGGCGGACCCTGTCACAAATGAGATTTTTAGAAAACCTCTTTTCGCTTTTCGGCAGGACAAGAGCCTTAGGGACCTCCCTGTTATTAAAGCACATAAAGGCACAAAAAGTTGTAAACGTAGCCATTGTAACTCATGTCCCTACGTGATCGAAACTGATAATATCACTTTCGCTCTGGAAGTATTCAGAATAAAAGATGGCTTTATCTGCACAAGTCGCAACGTGATTTACATTATCATTTGCAAAAAGTGCGGTAAACTATTCAGTGGAGAGACAGGTCGTCGCCTTAGGGACCGTTTCAGAGAGCACCTCTACAACATAAACACGCTGTCTGTCAGGTCTCCAAACATTTCAATAGCCCTAACCATGATGGTATCTGAGACATACCAGTAACACTGCTGATAGAATCTATATGAAGAACAAATAAATAACTAGATTTGGTACGTTGTCTCCATATGGATTGAATCAAATCCACAATTTTACTTAGCAGGCATGTCTTTTTGCAATTATGTTAAAATCACTTCCTTTCTACTACTCTTTGTTTTTGTCTGGTTTAGTGCCGTCTCCTATATTTTTTCTGTTTTAGGTAGGATATGTATATTGATATTATGTAAATTTAATTTATACTTAAATGTGTTTTGTTTGTACTGATGAAGAAGGCATGGGCCGAAACGTTTAATTGTGTATAATGTATAATTATTATTAAAGCGTAACTTATATTATTTTAAAGCTTTATCGCAGTTTAACACTTTTTATAATTAGTTAACTTATTTGATAAATATTTCGTTTATTTTCAGATGGAGTTCAAGAAAGACAGACAATATGAGGGAAGATTGAAATTTTCTTTAGTTCACGCCGAACAATTCAGAGTATGAAGAAAGTCAAAATGTCACATTGCATTAATAATAAATAGATGGTGCTTAAATAATTGTATGTGAGAGAAAAAGAAATATTTATATATAAATAAAAGTATAAATATAAAAAAACATTTGAAGTTTTTAAAATTTATTAAATTGAAAAAAAGAAAATGAAAACATGAATGCTCTTTATTTTAGGGGGAGAAAAAACAAAAATCCTCCCCGCGAGACGATCTCCAAAGAGATGAAAACATGAATACTCCTGGTGATATACAGTGAGGTATCTTTACAAAAGAAATATGTTAAAATTGATGGTGACTTGTTTGGTAACTTAAGGACTTGGTGAAATCCAAGCTACCTAAAAAATGTAGGCACCTTATTCCACCAAGCCCTCCAATTACACATGTTACAGGCAAAGTGTGAAATCCAGGCATTCTATAAGATCTACTTCAATTTAAATGTTTACTTGTTTATGAAAAGTCCAGGCACTAAAGCTATAGACAATACTGCTGGATATCTCAACAGTCAATCTATAGAATGCCTGGATTTCATACTTTGCCTGTAAAATACAAATCAATCCATCATTTATTAACATTTGCTATTTGTCTAAAACCACCATTATCTTAAGATCTCGCAAAAAAAAAATATTTACAATGACTTCACATGGTTGGTGTTTAGTTTTTTTACAAAAGACATTTGTATGTTTATAACATGGGGGACTTTGACATCATAATTCTGCATTGCCCCCGTTATTATTTTATTGCTTGTCGCCAAATAATTAAACCGCATTTGTGCACAATTGGAGTCTCATCATTTGATGACCAGCAATATGCAATCTCACACATCCTTAACATATTTACAACGGTATATGTTCAAAGTCTTAAAATGCGTTCACACTACCGAATAGTTACTAGGATTCTTGCCTTTTAAACAAGATTTGTTGAGCACTGAACAAAAAATGATGGGGACTGTTTATGTAACTTGCCAGCAGAAACTGTACTGGACCAGTGAAATGAAATATGCCAGTCAGCATCTGATATAGTATATAGAGAGCAGCTTGTAGTCACAGAAAGATGAGAATCCATGTAACAAATCTGCAGTGTAAATGTACCTTTAAAACTACACCATCCAACACTGTATACATCTTTTACTAATACTAGACAACATAGATCTACAAAGTCTTATACCTACAACAGACCTATTTAACCTCAAACTCTTAAAATCGCACACTTATCATCACAAAATTGTTAAATACCTTATATTTATAGTTATAGTAAAAAAAATAAACATAGTCTATATAATGTTTTCACCTCAAAATCGTACATAGTATGCCATAATAGTAAGAGTTAACAGGTCTGCTACAAAATCAAATTTCAAATACCGGTACATGAAAAGTGAGATTCAAATTATAACATTTAAGAAAACAATTATAATTTTCAATAAAATCTTTAAAAAATCATGAAAAAATGTAGATATTGGTTCACAAGTTCATACACACATTTATTTAACATCTTGAAGGGTTTGGCACTTTATTCAGTTAAGTAAAACCATCCATACAATAACTATCAACAATAAAAATAATAGTTCAAGTTGTTGGCACTGCTGGTGGTCAAATGTTCATGTTGTTGGCACCGCTGGTGGTCAAATGTTCATGTTGTTGGCACCACTGGTGGTCAAATGTTCAGGAAGGAAACACTATCTGTTGCAGACCTGTTTACCCTCAAACTCCTGAAATCGTACAATACGGTATCTTAATAGTAAATACAGTTTATATAATGTATACAATAACTAGCTTAGCGTGTCCAGGGGATCGAGTTAAGCTGGCGTAAAAAAAATATATAAAAAAATGGAAATTAAAGTAAACAGTAGATGACTGACGTTAACTGGGGAAACTGCGGCCACTTTGTTTTGCAGATGTGTATCAGCCATCGTTATAAAATAAATAATTTTTCGGAGGGGCAGAGCCAGTTGATTTATTGTTGGACATAATTTTGCTCTCCAACCCTCTGAAATATGTACTCTCCGCTGTCAGCTATGTGATAAAATTAGGTCATACACAGCAAATAAACTCTATTGGGAGAGGGGTGGGTGGCATCTATATAGTGTGTACAGGTACGATTAAAAGTCAAATTATCTAACCCCTCCCCACTGTTGCACGCATACTTTTAAAAAAAAAAAAAATTAACGAACACTTTTCCCAACTATTAGGTTACAATGAGCTTTCGGGACCCCCCCCCC
>CAXITT010000700.1:376836-390928 GCA_964033795.1 Lymnaea stagnalis | reverse complement strand
CACTGGTGGCTGTCAAATAGGGTCTGTTACCACACGGTGCTCAAAGGGAGTGTGTCCAGAACGTGGCTAAAAGTTATGGACGTGCAACACCTCTTTGGTCTTAATTAAGTCAGTTAATGAGTGCTAAGGCAATATGAAGTGTTTTTTACTTCAAAAAATGAATGTGATCTTCTATATTCTTAGACTGTGCTCATTGTGACTCTTTGTCAAATGTATTGAGATGTGTGCTATTCATAATCTAATAATGATGTTTGATTTCATCAGCATTGACCCCAACTTGAGAACCATTGTGTACTGTTATGCTATTCAAGCTGGGGATTGGGAAGAGTGGAGCTTTGGCCTCAAAGTAGGTGTTCTTTGAGTAGCATTGGATTTAAAGACGTTAACGTTATTCTCTCCAGTGGAGTGGCAGGGCTTTGAAGAGTAGCCCGCCCTTTGTTTACTTCTGCTACTAGCGTGCAATCCTGATTAGTCTAAACAATTCCTGTTTGGTTCATATTCTCCAACCATATTCATCCTTTGTTGGTCGATATATTTTCCGGAGAACTCTCCTCTCCCGTGTTTTTAATAGGTTTTCTGCAGTTTCTGTTAGGGTCCAAGTTTCACTTGCGTATGTTAAAACTGGTCTGATTACAGTTTTATTTGTCTCTTCTTCGTTTAATAAAGTCATGCATTTTGTTTTTTTGGGTTGTTAACGCCCAGCCCTGCTTGTAGTGATGGGTCTTCTAATTCGATGAAGGCTTTTGATACATCTTTAATACTTTTCTCTAACAATGGTATATCACAAATAATTAGCATACAAGACAGTGACTCCCCTTGTCTTAGGCCTCGTCTAATCTGAAATTCCCTTGTATATTCACCCTGAACCCAGATTTTGCTTTTTGAGTTGTTCAATGTTACACGTATCATTCTTGTCAGTGTGTTGGGCATGCCAAACTCCCGCAGAGTCTCATACCGATAATTTCTTTTGATGCTTTCTGTTATAGAGTTGATGTACTGGGATATTATATTGGTCAAATTGATCTAATAGGCATCTGGTGGAAAAAATCTGACCAGTTGTTGATCTGGTTTGTCTGAAGCCACATTGGTAGTCACCCAGGACTTGTTCAGTGCACAGTTTTATTTCTTTTGGCCATTAGTATTGTCAGTATTTTGTATATATAATATTTAAGAGGGAAATTCCTCTGAAGTTTGTGCACTGAAGTTTGGAGCCTTTCTTGTGTATTGGGGTTATTAATGCTGTTTCCCATTCTGTTGGAATTTTCTCTTCTTGCCAAATTTTGTTTATTTTTCCCTCTCTTGATAAGTCTTCTATTTCTCTTAGTTTAGCTTTTTCCAATTCCCTCTTTTTCTTCCTACACATTTTTGTGGCTTCCCTTCAGCTTCCTTGTATGTTTGTCTTGTCCTTCTGGTCTCCTTTTGTATCATGGACATTCGTGCGTTGTTCCTTTCTTGGACAGTCTCTGCATTCATTATCAAACCAGCCTTTTTGGTAAAAATATTGTGAATATTTCTATATCACCATAAGCATGGGGTACATATGTCAACATTTCTCTATCATCAGATTTATGGGGTACATATTATATGTGAATATTTCTATATCACACTAAGCATGGGATACATACGTCATGTTTCTCTTTCATCAGATGTATGGGGTACATGTTATATGAGAAAATTTTGGCACTATAGCTTCAAAAGAGTGCTCTCCCTATGACTTCTTTCTGTGTCCATCCACACTGGGAACCCTCAGTAAGGACTGTGTTGAAGGACGAATGTTATGCACGGATNGTACATGTTATATGAGAAAATTTTGGCACTATAGCTTCAAAAGAGTGCTCTCCCTATGACTTCTTTCTGTGTCCATCCACACTGGGAACCCTCAGTAAGGACTGTGTTGAAGGACGAATGTTATGCACGGATGCATGTTCAGAAAACAGTTGTTTAAGAATTCAGGTGTAGAGTCTTCTATACAACTGTATGCCAGGGACAGAATTTTGTAGTCAATGCACTCACTCACAGGAAGCCAATGGAGATCTTTAAGAACTGGGGTGATGTGGTCAGATTTCTTTATCCAGGATACAATGCGTGCTGCAGTATTTTGTGCCTTCTGGAGTCTCTGAATTTGGTTTTGAGGTAAACCCCACAAACAACTGTTACAGTAATCTAATCTTGACTGGATTAGACTTACTGCTATGGCATTGGCTATTCTCTTATTGAGTTGATAATGCAAACTTTCAGATCATATCTCAATATTGCTCTGTTATCAATAATGTACGGTGTATATATTCTGGTTCTAGTTGTGTTCGTTGCTGCATCCATGTACTGGTATCTGTGTAACGGTTGGGGGTATGATGTTGCTATTCTAACAGCTCCTAGCTGATGCCAGGGCAGCCTTGAAGCTTTTGACCGATGTCAAGTTCACAGTGGCATTGTCCAGGTTGTTCCATGCTATTTTTGTGCGTGGGAAGAAAGATATACTGCACTGTGTTGCATTGAGGCAATTTGAAGCATTTGCTATTGTTTCACGTGTAATTGTTGATGATTGTTAGGAATGTCAGTGGTAAAGTCAGTGTTTAGTGAGCGTTTTGCTCTGATCAGTCTACCCGAAATAATTGCCATGTCAATATTTCTCTAACATCAGATGTATGTTGAAACCAGTGTAGCCTCAGAGAAAGTCAACCTGCTCATCGCTCTGTCTTGTGCAAGTAAACCATGGATTCTCAACAAGTAAGAAGAGAAGATTACAGTTGAGATCAATAAAAGAACTTACCCGAAATCAATAACAGAACTTACCCCAAATCTATAACATAACTTATCCCAAATGTAAAACAAAACTTATCCCAAATAAATAACAAATTATTCCAATTCAATAACAGATTTTATCCCAAATGTATAACAAAAATGATCCAAAATCAGTAACAGATCTTAACCGTGTCCCAAATCAATGACAGAACTTATCCCGGTGGATATCTAAACATTTTAAAATAATATGGAAAAGAAAGATAACCCCCTAAATTGCGCCCCTAATACTTTTAAAGGTTTTTCATGGCTTCGTTTTGTCTAGGGCCTAAGGTGAAAACTGAATGCTGATTGCCACAGATTCCCTCCCCTGGAATATCAGCCACGTAAAGATAAGGATTGGGCAGCTAATAACTATTAGTTTTGTAAACTTTGCAAACTGGCTGTGGACCTAAGACAGTGTCGTGGCTAGACATTTGGGGGCCCGGGGGTTTGTCCTCTTTAGGGGCCCCTGCATTTTGACATTCGACATTATTTAATGTAAAAAAAAAAAAATTTGGACACTCCTTTGGGGCCCCTCCTCAAGTAGCAGCCTGGGGTGACTTTCGAATTTGGACCCCCCTCCCCCTCCACTAGCTACGCCACTGACCTAAGGCATGTTTGAATGCTTCTGATCAAGATCTTTATTAAAAATATGGAAAGTACCGGGGTTGCAAGTTCATGGACACCAGGCTGACACTGTGGAAGGCTCTGATGGCTTAAAGGTGATTTATGTTAGTAACAGAGCTCTGGTGGCTTAAATATGATGTATGCTAAGTAACAGAGCTCTGGTGGCTTAAAGGTGATTTATGTTAAGTATCAGAGCTATGGTGGCTTAAAGGTGATTTATGGGAAGTAACAGAGCTCTGGTGGCTTAAAGGTGATTTATGGGATGTAACAGAGCTCTGGTGGCTTAAAGATGATTTATGGGATGTAACAGAGCTCTGGTGGCTTAAAGATGATTTATGTTAGTAACAGAGCTCTGGTGACTTAAAGATGATTTATGTTAGTAACAGAGCTCTGGTGGCTTAAAGACGATTTATGTTAGTAACAGAGCTCTGGTGGCTTAAAGATGATTTATGTTAAGTAACAGAGCTCTGGTGACTTAAAGATGATTTATGTTAGTAACAGAGCTCTGGTGGCTTAAAGACGATTTATGTTAGTAACAGAGCTCTGGTAGCTTAAAGATCATTTATGGGATGTAACAGAGCGCTGGTGGCTTAAAGATGATTTATGTTAGTAACAGAGCTCTGGTGACTTAAAGTTGATTTATGTTAGTAACAGATCTCTGGTGGCTTAAAGATGATTTATGGGATGTAACAGAGCTCTGGTGGCTTAAATGTGATTTATGGGATGTAACAGAGCTCTGGTGGCTTAAAGATGATTTATGTTAAGTAACAGAGCTCTGGTGGCTTAAAGGTGATTTATGCTAAGTAACTGAGCTCTGGTGGCTTAAAGATGAGTTATGGGATGTAACAGAGCTCTGGTGGCTTATAGATGATTTATGGGATGTAACAGAGCTCTGGTGGCTTAAAGATGATTTATGGGATGTAACAGAGCTCTGTTGGCTTAAATATGATTTATGTTAAGTAACAGAGCTCTGGTGGCTTAAAGATGATTTATGTTAAGTAACAGAGCTCTGGTGGCTTAAAGATGATTTATGGGATGTAACAGAGCTCTGGTGGCTTTCTGGAGCCCAAATTTCAACTGTTTGAACTATAATATTGAGAAATATTGGCTAATAATAAGTTGTTAATTTCTAATCTCCACAGCTACATGGCAATTATTCNCAGACCTCTGGTGGCTTAAAGGTGATTTATGTTAAGTAACAGAGCTCTGGTGGCTTAAAGATGATTTAAGGGATGTAACAGAGCTCTGGTGGCTTTCTGGAGCCCAAATTTCAACTGTTTGAACTATAATATTGAGAAATATTGGCTAATAATAAGTTGTTAATTTCTAATCTCCACAGCTACATGGCAATTATTCTGGACAGCAACTCCCCCATCCGTAAACAGGATGCTCTCTCTGTGATCTCACAGATCTCATCTAACACAGTGGGCCGGGCACTGGCCTGGAACTTCTTCAGGAGCAACTTTAACCAGCTGAAAGATTTGTGAGTCAATAGATTATTTTTTAGGCTTACTTTTCAGTAGAAAAGCATATAAAATAAGATAGATAAGAAAAGATAGATAAGAATATTTTAGTGATCCAAATAAATGGTAATCTTTTTGATTAAAATTGATATATTATTATTACCCAAACCAGCAATGCATAGAAGTATATAACATTTTTACCACAGAGGTCTAACTTTATAAATGAAGAGGAATGGATGTATGGACTGACTGACTTTGTAACAGATGAGGTTTTGACTCAGATGTGGCCAAAGTCCTGACATTCTCCAATATGAATCCACTACATATG
Source organism: Lymnaea stagnalis (assembly GCA_964033795.1). Classification (NCBI taxonomy): domain Eukaryota; kingdom Metazoa; phylum Mollusca; class Gastropoda; family Lymnaeidae; genus Lymnaea; species Lymnaea stagnalis. The sequence goes on along the minus strand of CAXITT010000700.1, from coordinate 385,729 downwards.
TATGTTGTTTGACCAACTGACTTTGACTTGTTAATCTGGCCCTGAGATGACCAATACCCACTGATTTAGTTGGTTAAGTTTTTGACAACATTGGCCAGCTGCTGATCCAGCCATCATTCTCATATATGATCAACAATTTGAGTTCATGTCATACGGACACACTTTGAGCAAATAGCATACCATTCGGTGGTCAAGATATGATCCCTTCAGTAGGCAGTGTTGAACTGACACACATTGGGCTAATAAAACTATAGATCAGTGGCTCTCAACCTTCCTAATGCAGCGACCCTATAATACAGTTCCTCATGTTGTGGTGGTGATAGATATGATCCCTTCAGTAGGCAGTGTTGAACTGACACACATTGGGCTAATAAAACTATAGATCAGTGGCTCTCAACCTTCCTAATGCAGCGACCCTATAATACAGTTCCTCATGTTGTGGTGGTGAACCTCAACAAAAAATTATTTTCATTTTCACTTCATAAATATGTGTTTTCCGATGGTCTTAGGCGACTACTGTGTAAGGGTCGTTCGACACCCAGGATGAGAACCGCTGCCATAAATGGTCACTATAAGACCAAACTTTATTATTTGATTTCTAAGAGTTTTGCAGATTTGCCAAAGATGATTCATTTTACTATCTTGGTAGCAACATACAGAAGCGTAGCTAGAGTATTTGGCACTGGGGACAAGATTCATTTTATAAAGCCTCCCTCTCTTCTTTCAACTCTCAAACCCATTATTTTCATCAATAAAATAATATCAAAGCACATTTTGGCACCCAGGGACATCTGTTCCCCTCTGCCCCCCCCCCAACGCCTCTGGCAACATAAGAAATGTACAGCTGATTTTGTATTTTCTTTTCCCGTAACTGTATCCAGGTTTGGCAGTTCATTTTTTTCATGGACCGACGTCATTGATTCTGTCACCAGAAATTTCAATACACCATTCGAGCTTGAAGAGGTGGGTCAAGTATTTATGTGAATGTGTTTTTATGCTGTGGGCAGATCCACATAGGCAGTTAAAGGGAAATGGTGGATAAATTATAATAAATTGTTGCACCATTTTTGCTTAGACAAAGAGGTGAGATAAATGATCTTGTTGGCTGCCGTCCATGGTTTGCCTTGTAAATGTCATAGGGTTCATGCTGTTCTTTATTTCATAATTGTATTTGATTTTAATGTCATTTTATGTCTCTTTTGATAATATTTTTATGTCCAGCGCGGTGAGCCCAGCCCTAGGCTGAGGTACCGCGCTATAAAAGACCACTAATTATTATTATTATACATGGGACAGATGGGGCACCGTTTTTTCTGGGACCATTTTACATGGGACAGATTGGAAACCATCATTGTTAGGACTTCTATACATGGGACAAATAGGGCCCCTTCATTACTAGGACCCATACATACGGAACAGGGCCCATACATACGGAACAGGGCCCATACATACGGAACAGGGCCCATACATACGGAACAGGGCCCATACATACGGAACAGGGCCCATACATACGGAACAGGGCCCATACATACGGAACAGGGCCCATAATCTTAGCACAAAAATAAAAGAAAGTGCAATCATCTAATATGGTCTTCAAGAAATAACTAGGGGAACAAATTAAACAGCTTTGGGAACAAATTAAACAGCTTTGGGAACAAATTAAACAGCTTTGGGAACAAATTAAACAGCTTTGGAACAAATTAAACAGCTTTGGAACAAATTAAACAGCTTTGGGAACAAATTAAACAGCTTTGGGAGCAAATTAAACAGCTTTGGGAACAAATTAGCGACTTGATGAACAGATTAACAGCTATGGGAACAAATTAACAACTTGTGGAAAAAATTAACAATTTGGGGAACAAATTAACAACTTTGGGAACAAACTGACAACTTGGGGGGGGTGGGGATTAACAACTTGGAGACAAAATTAACAACTTGGGGTACAGATCTTGCGGAATAAATTAACAACTTGGGTAACAGATCTTGGAGAACAAATTAACAACTTGGGAATAAAATTACAACTTGGGGAAAAATTAACAACGTGGGGAACAAATTAACAACTTGGGAAACAGATCTTGGGGAACAAATTAACAACTTGGGGAACAAATTAATAATTATGGGAACAAATTAAACAGCTTGGAAATAAATTAGCAGCTTGGTGAACAGATTAACAACTTGGGGAACAAATTAACAAATGGGGGAAAAATTCATGAGGAACAAAGTAACAAATGGGGGAAAACCTTGGGGAACAAATTAACAACTCAGGGGAACAGATCAACGACTGGGGCAACACACTTATATTTGTACTTACTAAGAAAAGAAGTATTCCCAAAATATTTCAACATACTTGTATTTGTACTTATTAAGAAAAGGATGTAATACCAAAATAGTTAAACTTACTTGTAAATGTAGCCCATAAAGTTTCATGATTTAATATTATCATGGTAGGTGAAATATTTTAATTGTATCAGGACAGTGGTCGGCAAACTCATTAGTCAAAAGAGCAAAAAATCAGCAGCAGGACGATTAAAAAATGTTTGAGAGTCAAATTCATTTTTAAGAACCTGTCAAGAACCATGTTTTTTGGAGTCAAAACCAATTTGTGGCTGACAGGCAGAGCCGCACTCAGGTCGCTAAGGGCTGCATGCGGCACGCAAGCCGAAATTTGCCGACCTACTGTACTAGGAAAAGGATAGGGGACTAATGTCAAAATTGTTATGCAATGTATGTTTATTTCTAATAGGTAAAGGCCTTCAGGAAAAGTCAGGAAGGCAACTTTGGTTCAGGGGAGAGAGCCATTGAGCAGGCTGTGGAGAAAGTCAGCTCTAATGTGAAATGGATGCAGGCAAATGAACAAGTGATCAGAAGATTTTTGACAACTACAGGATATATAAGCTAATTTGATTGGTTTAAAGTACTGGTCATTTAATAACAATGTTCCTGATTGGTCAATTCCATTGATTGGTTGATATGATATATGAATCCTTCTTTATTATTACTTTGCTTATTCATTTCACCAACCCCACCCCACCTTACTACATTTTAAACCATGCTACTCGAAACTGATTCAGACCCAGCACACCTTACTACATTTTAAACCATGCTACTTGAAACTGATTCAGACCCACCCCACGCCACTACATTTTAAACCATGGTACTTGAAACTGATTCAGACCCACCCCACGCCACTACATTTTAAACCATGGTACTTGAAAGTGATTCAGACCCACCCCACCCCGCTCTGAAAATGAGCTGGAGTATATGTTAATGTAATGATTCTTCAGTTTTTATGTTTCAACAACTGTAATAGTGATGTACTTATTTGAAAAACAAAGCCTTTACAAATATTTAAAATAATATGTACATTTTGATTCCCTTACTTATATGTGATGTGTATTTACAGTCAATAACCAGATGCTAATGTTATAATAATTTTTATAGATAATAATCTCAGTGCTATCAGGATTTATTAAGTTATTTAATATTACTCAGCAATTATTGTGAAGCTCAGCAGTCATATTTGTTTCAGTAACATTACAATCAAAATCATTGGAAATCCTATGGGACCATCCATATAGTATGTACGCACTAAGTGGGGAAGGGTTATGGATCGTCCATTTTGTAGTTTTTGCATATGCCTGAGTTGTTGAAAGCTCTTTGTACGTAGGCATGGGGGGGGGGTGTTTAAAAAAATATGTGTACAACAGGTGGGAGCGGGTAAAAAAATGGTTATTTTTTGAATATGTACCATATGGATGGTCCCTTACTTGCCTCCTTAAAGCTTTCCACTTGAAGAGTCCTACACATTGTTTTATACATGGATCTTTCTAAATGGACCTGTTGACTTAAATATTTCCATTGATGTATGTTGATTTGTATGTTTATATCTCTTAATTTATTTATTTAGGCATTTTTATATAGCGCTTACCATAAAGCTCTAAGCGCTTTACAATTATTAAAACATGTAAACTAAGTAAATAAAAATGAGACACTAGGATAGTAACTACTATATTTTAGAAACAATGAAAATGGCTATAAAACGAGGACACTTTGACACTTCAGGATCAACCCGAAACAGAAATATGTGTGTACACGTTCAAAATTGATCATGCAATATGTATTTATTAATTCATACTCCGAATAAACATTGTTACAGGATATTTTAAAGCTGTGACATTAAAGAACGTGGATGTTGAAAACTTTTGCTGTTGTGTGGCTAGCACAAGACAATGGGGAGGTCATGGTCATGGTCAGATCCAAAGCCAATTCATCGTAAAGTTCCGACATAGCCATCCACCATATTTTAAATAAGGCCAGCTGTTCTGAAAGGCTCCCAACCGTATTGTATCGTGTCATCTATTGACTTTTACTTGTTTTAATTGACAAAAAAATGTTGTTTTTTTAAACTTCAAAAGTTGAATGTCATTTCAATAAGGTGAGGTATGATAAATTTTTACATGCACCCAAAGGAAATTTTTCCTATGGTCAATTACTTCCAATCTTTATATCTACCAATGTTGACATGCTCATACATATATATATCTCTATATATCTATACATATATTTTATAATATATATCTATATATATATATATATATATATATATATATATATATACATATATTATATATATATATCTGTATATATATATATATATATAAAAATATATATATATTAAAAAAACATACCAAAATTTAAAGGCCAAAAATTAAAAAAAAAACATTCCCCCCCCCCCCAACTGGAAAAGCTAATTTTACCAGATATATTTGAATCCAGGCCAAAAAGAAACACAAAAACCCAGATGACCATGTAGGTCACCACAACTAAGCTATCACCACAACTAATTTACCTCCACTACTAAGTTATCACCACAACTAAGTTAACACGCCACAACTAAGTTATCACAACTAAATTATCACCACAACTTAGTTATCACAACTAAGCTATTACCACAACAAAGTTATCATTACAACTAAGTTATCACCACAACTAAGTTACCACCAAGACTAAGTTACCACCACAACTAAGGTGTGGAGTCCAAAAGTAAAAAAAAAAATTTTCTGTTTCCATCAAACAATTTTTTTTTTATATTTTCAAAAGAATCAGACATATGTTTAAATCTTTAAGGTGTAAGAAATTGTCTACACATAATTTGTATTGTGTACATTTTCATAGACTATGCAGCTGAAATACCTATGCAGGGAATGTATTATGTACATGGAAAAAAAGTATATCTATATTTTAATAAATTCATCTTTATTAAAAAAAAAAAATCGTAATGAGCAATTTTATTTGAATTGTTTGTTTTTCTCAAAGATCAAGCCAGTCTTTTTTTAATAGTTTTATGTTCTCAAATATAATATGTTGTTCTGAATTTACTGCAAGGCTGGTGAAATTGCTCATCCTATCTGATTTTGACGTCACATATGTTTTGTGCAGGTGTTGTTTCAATTTGACGTCACATGTTTTCTGCAGGTGGTCTTAATGTTTCCAAAAGGGTATATATTCAACTTTACCATTAACAATTGTCTACCAATTATATGGATGAAGTTAAGAATTAGCTATCAATTATATGGATGAAGTTAACAATTGTCTACCAATTATATGTATGAAGTTAACAATTATCTATCAATTATATGGATGAAGTTAACAATTATCAACCAATTATATGGATGGAGTTAACAATTATCTACCAATTATTTGGATGGAGTTAACAATTATCTGCCAATTATATGGATGAAGTTAACAATTATCTACCAATTATATGGATGAAGTTAACATTATCTACCAATTATGGATGGAGTTAACAATTATCTACCAATTATTTGGATGGAGTTAACAATTACCTATCAATTATATGGATGAAGTTAACAATTATCTACCAATTAAATGGATAAAGCAACAAGTGTTTACCAATTGCATGGATTTAATTTAATTTTGGAAGCCATCTCTCCGACAATCTGTTACAAACTTTAGATCATACTTATGATCTATATTTATGTGTAGCATGGAGGTGGCAGAGGTTGCGCTCGCTCGCCCTTAGACCATTTCCCCCAAAACTCATGTCATGGCAAAGATATAATGTTTTATTTCGTAAATGTAAATCTTTTACTTAGGCCAAGCAACTTGAGCCAAATCTATTGTGTCTCCATTCTCCACTGCTGATCTTGCCCCATTCTTGAATTCTAGTACAAATACACAAAAAGTGGAAAGGCTTGGATTAGAAAGATAGTCCCTGGGAGGGTTTCTAATGCATGAGATAAACCTCTGGGTTTCTCTGGGTTCACGATTCAAATGTGAGACAGTGTCGCCGAGATCCAACGGGCGTCTTGTATACAGAGCCTTTTGGGGGGCTTAATATATATATATATCATATAAAAACAGATTTTTTGAAATAATTTATTATTATTTTTTAAGTAGCTTAAACAAATAACAAGTTTAAATGCAAATAATGAAACAACATTACCATTTGGTAACAACTAAAACAAATGAAACAACATTACCATTCGGTAACAACTAAACCAATTTAATGAAAAAACATTACTCTTTGGTAAGGAGTCGTTCGCAAAGTACATCAAGCTCAAAGTGGGGGGGGGGTCGAGAATTTCCAGACATTCCGATTTTTTAAAATATTTTTTTTTAATCTAAAATTTTCTAATTTTGAAAAATCTTTATTCATTTAATTTTAAAAACATTAATTTGAGGTCGAAAGGTATTATAGGCAATGTGGAACTCAGTCCAGAAAAAATTTTGCGCATATCGGAAAATGACGCAAAAATTGTTGTGGCCATTTTACATTCAGCTTGAGGATGACTTGGTTGTTTCGCATCACAGTTTTCTAATAATACTACATCTTAATCCATTATCGCTCTATTACACAATTTTAGTTTTTTATGGAAAAAATTTTTTTTATTGCATACTTCATAGTTATTAGACTTAAATAAACATAATATGCAAGAAAAATTTAAAAAAAAAATAAAATAATGATTTTATTGGTATGTTGCCGTATGGCAGTGCATCTAAAAGGTCAGAAAAGTAAAACTGAACAAGAAAAGGAAACGATAACAATAATATTTTTAAAAGGTGAATATTTAATCGTTTACACAAACAATGGTAATCAGTACTTAGCTTACAAGCATATCTTCATATTATGCTTTTATATCATGAAAAAGATCATTATGAAAATCATATTTTATAAGCATTTTTTACACAAAAATATATAAAATCATGTCATCAATATATAGAGCATATAGAGGGTCAGTAAATATTTATATACATATATGAAATGCAGGTTTAATGCTGGTGGAACTGTTTGAAGCAGTATGAACTTAACATTTTTCACATTTTATTCTTGAAAATCCTTTGCAGCCTGGTCTCTTGCATCTTCCTTTGTTTTCAAGTGGCTCAGGAAAGTGCGGAAAATATCAGCTCTTACTGGTAAGGGTTAACAGCTGCAGTAGGACCTCTCATTTTTAGCCACAAGTTGAGGCTCTATATCGAATGAAGGATTGCCAAGTTTCCTAAACCCTGCTTTACCTTCTATCATTAGGCATATGGCCAACTGGGTATTGAAATCAAGTACACCGAGGATATTTTTTGTCGCAATTGGCATTAGTACAATCAGCCTATAGATCAGCCATGCCAGCACAACAGCCATACTGGTATCCAGAAAGTGGAATATGTTGCAGTGATACATTTTTTGGACCTTACTGGTATCCTGTATAAGACAAACAGTGAAGCGAGAAGATCCACACCAACCATGAATTTATTGTAAATCATGATTACCAATGGACAAGTTACCTTGGTTTCCCTTTTAGCCTTTTTGCCCCATCTTTTGACCCGTTTCATGGGCTCAATAGCAGCAAATGTACTGAGTGTGGTTACCGCTCTATTGTCAACCCATTTGACTGCAAACAGATCAACACCGCCATGGTGGCAGGTTTTCAGAATTGTGGAGCCCCTTCCATTTCTTGCCAAGTCCTTATCTGAAGGCATTATGCAATTTTTAAGCCTATTAGACCTTATAGTGCCAATAGCTTCATCTCTGTGCTACCAAAGCAAAATTCTTGCAAATAGTTTTGCCTGTGGTTGGATTGCAGTGTCTAAAGAATTACCAGGTGTGTCGTTAGTTACACAGTCTGAGTCTGATATGGTTGAATCTGAAAAGGAAAAATTTTAATATTATTTTTCATGTTTACTTTAACTTTTGGCTGGAATGTTATATAATTGTTCTTTAAAAAAATATTAGAGATTAAATACAATTTAAAAAAGTACTGTATATGAAAATAATGTTCTGGAGTCAAAGTTTCATCTATGTCATCATCGCCTGAAGATAGCTCACTATCAACGGAGTGCTCAGGAATAGCAGGAATATCCACATCTTTATTTTTCCATAAAAGCGTGATGGATCCATGACTGCTTTGATATTTGGATATTTGAATTCGAGAAGAAAAAAACATTATAGGAAACTAATAATTCCACACAAAAAAAATAACTTACAATATAGGCTTATATCTTGTATAGTAGTATCTATTAATATTAATTTTTTTTTTGTTATAAAAAGAATTGTAACATTAATTTAAAACGTGTTAATTTGATCAAAATATAAAAGGTTAACATTAATATTAGATATTTATAGATATTTCATAAATAAAACATTATTCGGATAGCTTATCAGGCTTATCACTTCTATTGCTGCCCACAGATACTACTTTCCAGCTAAGTGCTATTTCTTATTTTTATACCGTTTTTTCTGTTGTTTTGTTCGCTGACGAAGGCTTTCTGCCGACACGTTCGCTGTTTTGTTGCGTGTATTTTTTCAGGTTTAACCCTACTCTGTTTTAATCATTTTATTTTGTACTAACCTGATTGCAGTCTCTCGCCTTATTACTCC
>CAXITT010000700.1:356404-372139 GCA_964033795.1 Lymnaea stagnalis | reverse complement strand
AAATATATATATATATATATATATATATATATATATATATATATATATATATATATATATATATATATGTGTGTGTGTGTGTGTGTGCGCAAAAACAAGGTTCAGTGTGAATACTCAAGGGAATTTAAGATTAGACGAGTCATAAGACAAGGAGACTTAATGTCTTGTATGCTATTTAACCTTACGTTAGAGAGAGTTATAAGAAACACACATATTGACATCAGAGGAACAATAACAGGATACTTTCTGAGGGAGACCCAAGACCCACAACCAGTGGGGACTCTCTGCAACCAACCCCCTTCAGTATCTTGCATATTTATGCTAATGACATAGCACTGTTAGGGAAAAGTAGTTAGGACCTACCAAAAGATTGTATTGCATATAGAAAACGCATCGCCACCCGCTGGGCTGGAAGTTAACAACACCCACCAACAAAAATAACAAGCATGACGTTTTATATGTTAAGACAAGAACAGGCAGGTGAAACTATTAAAATTAGAAACCACACTTATTTTTTTTAAAAAAGGTAAAGCAATTCAAATAGTCAGTATCCTTAGTAAATGAAGGAAATGGGTTATTAACAGAACGAAAGGAAGACTATCGACCGTAAACATGGCGTACTTCAGTGGTCACAAAATACTCACAAAGTAAAAACATTACAAACTTCAAGTTCCCCCCAAGTGTGGTGACCTCTGACCCTTATTTGAGTTCCAGGACCCGTGTGCCTTTTGTGTGAGTTATTTATATTTATTTAAGTTTTTTTGGGGGAGAATTCCACAACTCAGGCAAGTTGTTAAGTTTTTTTGTTTTTTTTTTAATTTATATTTTTGGTCTATATTTAATGAATATTTAAAGTATTTGCCCTTGAAAATTTAACTTTTTTTTTCAAGATTTGGTTGACAGAGACCGTAGGGTGGTCCTTTCAAATCCTATCCCTTAATCTAGAGTTAATTATTGTTCACTGTATCCACGCCACTAAATTTAATTACTATGGTGGGATGTGACGGGGTAGACAATTAGAAAATGGGTTCCGAAGAAATTAGGCACTTGGGTAGATTACTCCTTTATATGGGAGATAACCTTGTGGGATATATAAGGTGGAAGTGGGAAGAGCCAAAAAAGGGAAGAAAAATTTGATTTCGTTAAACATAGAGAGGAAGGAAGAATAGAGGTAGCTAAACAGAGACAGTGTGAACTTGATAAACTAGATAAAACATAGAGAGGAAGGAAGAATAGAGGTAGCTAAACAGAGACAGTGTGAACTTGATAAACTAGATAAAACATAGAGAGGAAGGAAGAATAGAGGTAGCTAAACAGAGACAGTGTGAACTTGATAAACTAGATAAAGAAATTCGACTGGCGGAAATAGAGGCAGAACGAAACAGAGGCGTAGCGAAAAGGGGGGGGGAGGAAGGGGGGTAGATTTCCCCGGGCGCCAGCTAGCTAGGGTCGCCTAAACGGGCTTTGACGTTATTTTATTGATGAAAATAATGGGCTTTAGAGTTGAAAAAAGAAAAGGTGGCGCTTTAAAACGAATCTTGTCCACGGGCGAAAATCTTTTTCCCCGGGGTGCGAAACACTCTCGCTACGCCTCTGGAACGACATGAGCTTATTAGAGAGAAACAGGAGTGTTACTATTAACACAGTGACGATAATGAGAGTCAGGTTGAGGGGATCGATGGCATCGTCGGCATTAACTGTGAACACCCATATGTTGAATTTAATGGGCTGCGTAGTTTATTGATGGCTATGTGGGTAAAGACCGAGATGGTGCGACCACCCTGACACACCCGGACTAGAGGTGTTAGTGTTGCTAGTTCAACATGGTTGATGATCGTACAGAGTGTGACAAACTGTGCATTGCCTCCGCTGTAGAGGTGGAGCTTGTGGACGCGTCAAATTACGTAACTGGGTGTGACGTTGGATTTTATTAATTGTTCCTTCGGTGGATGTTAGAACAGACGACGGCTTTGACGGTGTTAACATCTCGCTGGTGGCGATTTGGGGGGGGGGGAGGGGGAGGGGGGGAGATATGGTTGTGTTTCAAAAGTGGTCGGGCTACGGCGACCACGAGGTTGAGATTACGAGGTTGTCATGGGGAGGCAGAGGTAACAGAGGGGGGGGGTCACTGGGAATGGCCTCAGGGAAACGGGAAGGTCCCACCGCCACGGTTAGTGATCAGATGGTGGTCAAGGGAACGGGTTGCTCAAAGAATCAACGAGAGCCCTGGTGTGATGTCTGAGGACATTTTGTGTTGATGTGATTCATGATGAGCCATTATGTAATGTAAGCCATAATGTAATGTAAGCTATGATGTAATGTCAGCCATTATGTAATGTAAGCCATTATTTTGCTAGCGTTAAGTCCATGATTTTTAAATACACATTAATAATAATGTGAATTAGGTCATCTTGGTAAATGTATTGACCAATTCATCAAGGCCTCTCATGTAAATCCCCCGATGCAAATGCCCTGGTGTAAATGCCCTGGTGTAAATGCCCTGGTGTGGGGAGAGAAGGAACTTTTTTTTTTTCTGCCAGGACATTTTGATTGTTGAATTTCCATTGCTTTGATTCCTTTTTATTGTCGTGGGTGAATGTTTTATGGCATGCATGGTAATTAAATGATGTGGCAAGTGTTCGTCTCATTGCTTGTGGTGAGCTTTAGCCTCACAGTGCCGCTTACATCACCGGTGTGCGAGCGATGTTAACTCACGGGATGAATCTGAAGTGCAAGTGCTGTTGTTGTTTTTGTTGGGGTGGGGGGGGGTGGTGTCGACGATGGGAATTCACTAATAGTTGTGGTGTGGGCACCGGATAATGTGGTTTATTGTGTTCAGTGTGTTTTTTTTTTTTTTTGTGTTTTTTTTTGTGGGCGGGGGTAAGTAGCTAATAAACGTCTTTTCTGCCATTCCCTTGGTTACGCATGGTTCTTGACCCGTTCTTGAAAAGAAATTCGGGTCTCACAAAAATTGTAATCGTTCTAATAGTTGTGGTGTGGGCACCGGATAATGTGGTTTATTGTGTTCAGTGTGTTTTTTTTTTTTTTTGTGTTTTTTTTTGTGGGCGAGAGTAAGTAGCTAATAAACGTCTTTTCTGCCATTCACTTGGTTACGCATGGTTCTTGACACGTTCTTGAAAAGAAATTCGGATCTCACAAAAATTGTAATCGTCCTGCTGGTGATTTTTGGCTCTTTTGACTAACAATGAGTTTGCCGACCACTGGTCTAGACTGTCTTAGGTGTACGCTCTGGTTGGACAGCAGTCGTCGAAATAACCTTTATAGCGGATGGCCTTGTATTTTTCTGCCGGTTATGGCGAGATGCGCTATACGCGTGTTGAATTAAATGGTACCAATTAAATGTTACAGCCTGTTACAGCGTCTATATATTTATAGAGTAAATTTAATTTACTAATGGAAAAGGACTTGTGTTTATTTGGGTGTTAGTACGGCGTATGAACGTGTGAAGAATCTGGGAAACAAATATATCGGAGTGGGAAGGGGCGCACCGCAAAAGCCCCAGAGGAATACTGCTCAACGCCAAATCTAGGCTTAGATGGATGGATGATGTGGGGGGAAATACCCACAGCAGCTGGAAATCACAGCATGGAAAATAAAAGCGTCAGGCATGAGTGGAAGGCGCGGTGAGGCAGGCCAAAAGCCCTACATGGGATGGAGCGATGAACTCATCCGAGGCGCTGGTGTTGTTTTTGCCTGTCTGGGCTCTTGCTGGGGATTGAACTCCAAATCCACAAGCTTGACTCAGCACGAAGTAACGAGGTCGTCACTAGGGCGTGAAAATCCAGAAAAACTGGTTTGTTGGTTTTTTTTTTTTAATTCCTCCATTGCATATATAGTTATGGTTATATAATCGGTAATTGGTTGATTTTAATCATGTGTTGATCAAGACCAATGGAGGGATACATGTTTTTCCAGGTATAATAGTATTATTAGACAACTGAGTTTCTTAGTACCGATACCTATAAAACCTAAGGCAATTTCGACCTCAATTTAATGTTTTTAAAATTAATTAAATAAAGATTTTTTTTTTCAAATTTAAAAAAGTTGTAGATTTTTTTTAAAATGAATAATGTGACGTCACACATTTTTCACCCCCCACCTCCCCGACCCCCTGTCACAAAGTGTCACAAATTTTCGACCCCACCTCCTCCCTGAGCGTGACGTAATTTGCGAACGACCCCTAAGCCCTATTACTTCTGTTGTTTACCTATAAAATATAATTTTAGAAAACATCGAAATTGTAATTTTTATTACATCTAATTTTGTGTTTACTGTACCGGTATATAGATTCTCTTAAATTTATCAAATCACCAAACATATCGTGCATAGCTATATTTCATTGGTACCACTATTTCACTAATTGAATTTAGAGTTATAGTTATAAAAATGTCGATTTATGTATTTATTTTATTTATTATTTTTATTTTTTTGTGGTAAATGGATTATATATATTTTCTTTATGTTGCACATATTTTTCTCCGGGGTGGGGGGGGTGTAAGCGGCCCAGTTCTCAATCCTTTCAAACGAGAGTGCTCGCAGACACTTCTCTTAGACAATAAGCATAAGATTTAGACACAGTTCTGATAACACACTAATCTTTCTGCAATATCCCTTCCATGGCTTTGGTATTCCTGGTTGACAACTCAATGTTATTTGAATAATGCCTTCTCTGAGAATGTCTACAATATTTTTGTCTGTATGTTGATCGCTAGCCACTTGGACTTATTGGCGAATTTTTTACGATTTTTGCACAGTTTGGTAAAATATTGTCTGATGTGTCACATTGGGAAAACATTGTCTGATGTGTCACATTGGTAAAATATTGTCTGATGTGTCACACTGGTAAATTATTGTCTGATGTGTCACATTGGTAAAACATTGTCTGATGTGTTTCACATTGGTAAAACATTGTCTGATGTGTCACATTGGTAAAATATTGTCTGATGTGTCACATTGGTAAAACATTGTCTGATGTGTCACATTGGTAAAATATTGTCTGGTGTGTCACATTGGTAAAACATTGTCTGATGTGTCACATTGGTAAAACATTGTCTATTGTGTCACATTGGTAATACATTGTCTGATGTGTGTCACATTGTTAAATAGTGTCTGTTGTGTCACATTGTTAAATATTGTCTGATGTGTCACTTTTGTAAAACATTGTCTGATATGCCAAATTGGTAAAACATTGTATGATGTGTCACATTGGTAAAACATTTCTGATGTGTGAAACTTTTTCTGATGCAACACCTGCCTTTAGGGTGTTCGACCTGTGCCCTCACACAGTGCGCCGTGGCCATAGGGGCGCCTGGGGCGCAGGGCGGGCTCATGGTACCGGCAACCCGGGCAGTTTCCCGGGGCGTCGTTTGCTTAGGGAGCCATCAAAGATCTTCCGAAATAAGAAAAAAGCATTGCATGTGGGCGCCATAGAAGAAAAATACAAAGTGCCATAAAAAAAAGATATGCTGCTATAAAGGCGAAACTGTTTCATACTGTTCAAATCAAGTTAACAAAAACAATTTTACTGTTCATACTGTTTAAATCAAGTTAACAAAAACAATTTTACTGTTCATACTGTTCAAATCAAGTTAACAAAAACAATTTTACTGTTCATACTGTTTAAATCAAGTTAACAAAAACAATTTTACTGTTCATACTGTTCAAATCAAGTTAACAAAAACAATTTTACTGTTCATACTGTTTAAATCAAGTTAACAAAAACAATTTTACTGTTCATACTGTTCAAATCAAGTTAACAAAAACAATTTTACTGTTCATACTGTTCAAATCACGTTAACAAAAACAATTTTACTGTTCATACTGTTCAAATCAAGTTAACAAAAACAATTTTACTGTTCATACTGTTCAAATCAAGTTAACAAGAACAATTTTACTGTTCATACTGTTCAAATCAAGTTAACAAAAACAATTTTACTGTTCATACTGTTCAAATCAAGTTAACAAAAACAATTTTACTGTTCATACTGTTCAAATCAAGTTAACAAAAACAATTTTACTGTTCATACTGTTCAAATCAAGTTAACAAAAACAATTTTACTGTTCATACTGTTCAAATCAAGTTAACAAAAACAATTTTACTGTTCATACTGTTCAAATCAAGTTAACAAAAACAATTTTACTGTTCATACTGTTCAAATCAAGTTAACAAAAACAATTTTACTGTTCATACTGTTCAAATCAAGTTAACAAAAACAATTTTACTGTTCATACTGTTCAAATCAAGTTAACAAAAACAATTTTACTGTTCATACTGTTCAAATTAAGTTAACAAAAACAATTTTACTGTTCATACTGTTCAAATCAAGTTAACAAAAACAATTTTACTGTCCATTGTTTTTTTTTAAACATAGGTAATAAATTTATCACAGAATAGCTAGTTTTTCCCTCAATGATTATACAGTAAAACCTCCTTTTTACGACCTTTAAATTTCCATTAAAACGAGGTCTTAAGTTGGAGGGGTCTTAAAAAAGAGGTAGGACTTTTTCGAAAAACGACATTTAGGAAAATAAGCAAGCAAGTAAAATAAATACAAAAAAGTGCACGTACTATCAATTAAAGGCAATATCGATCATCTTTCTTTCAGAAATATAGATTAAACTCTGTCTCACAACCAATGCAGCCACTATCTTCCTGTTCCTCATTAATTCCAAAATAACAAAAACCAATGCTGGTATGGTAGTTGTTTGAGGGCGTGTTTAAGTGCTGAGTGCATGCTTATGAGCTAGAGCTATTTATGGATAAGATAAGCGCATTAATATTGTTGTAATTATTTTATTCAAGCATTGAATAGTTTGGTTTTTTTTTAAATGATTTTTTAACAAAAGAAAGCTGTTATTTCTGGTGGTTTTTTATGACCCCCCCCCTCCCCCCACCAACCATGCATGTACTTTTAGTATGACAATTTGAACACCAGACATGATGTCGCCAAGGTCTAAAAGGCCCCTGCTCAGGGCAAATCTGGTCACCTTTGGAGTATTTCAAGGCAGTGGAGAAGTTGATACGTGGTTCTTCATCTTTCTCATCCTCAGTGTCACTGAGCTGGTCATCTACTTTGGAAGAAGAAGCCTGACTGTCGCTAGGAGCGGTGACACAGATGGTCTGGATGTTATCATCACGTGGGGCAAACTCCTGGAAGGTGCACCCCATCAAGCATTCTATCCATGGCTCCCTCTATGGCGGCATCTTCTGCGGGCCCTTCATCCTACAGTTTCAACACCCTGCACGGGTTGTCAACGAACCTGTTTTCTTCCTGCACACAACTATAGCATTGCCTTGGAATCTGACTTTTTCAGGTGTGCCAGGTCGTAACAAGTGAGTTATTTGAAGGTCGCAAGTCGCGTTTTAGAGTGAGTCGTTTAAGAGAGGGTCGTTTACACGTTACAAAGCATCGGTGAATTTTTTACAGGTCTTGTGTTGGAGGAGGTCGATTAGAAAGGGTCTCAAAACGGAGGTTTTACTGTACTTAAAGGGGGCGCCAAAGTTAAGCTTGCACAGGGCGCCAGCAACCGTCGTCCGGCCCTGTATGGTGTGCCACATTGGTCAAACATTGTCGGATCGAATAAGTTTGTGATAGAATGTTCAGGTTGCTTCGTACTCAGTGGCGTGGGAGTTCAGGTTCGGTTGTCAGCATGGTTTGGGTTCGATTCCCTTCTCCTAAGTTGTAAGTAGACAGTGCCATGCTCAAACCTAAAGATATGCATCTGACCAAGACAATAATTACAGAAAATTCGTAGCAAGCACATTATTTAGCCCGATCTTTAAAACTAGTTGCACCGGTAGCCTAAATTCAGTTTCACTTGGCTGACATTCAGTTTCAGTTTGCTTTCATACAGTTTCACTTGGCTTACATTCAGTTTCACTTGGCTTACATCCAGTTTCACTTGTCCTGCATTCAGTTTCACTGAACCTAAATGTATATTCGCTTAGCCTACATTTACATTCGTTTTCTGTTGGCTTACATTCAGTTTCACTTAGCTTACATTCAGTAGCACTTGACTTATATTCAGTTTCTCTTGGCTTAAATTCAGTTTCACTTAGTTTACATTTAGTTACACTTAGCTAAAACTCAGTTTCACCGGTAGCTTTATTTCAGCATCTCCGTGAATCTCTGTCAGTATCCGGCACATCCCTATTTTTAGGAACTACTGTTTACATAGTTTTGGAAGGTTGGTGTCATTGCAATGGTCCTAAAACTTTGAATAGCCTATGGGCCTCTCTTTATTTAAATCCAGCCCCCCCCCCCCCCCCCCCCCCCCCCCCCCCCCCCCCCGAAATTCCGACTGTCTTATGTCCCCAGTGGACCCCAGGAGTCTTAATCCAACCCGGGTTGGAATTATTATTTTTTTTTATTTGTAAAGTACTTAAATGTACAAAGTGATTGACACAATGAATATGCACAGTTAATTGCCAGTGAGAAAACCAAATTTAACGATAAAGTTCTTGGGTCATGTGAAAGCAAAATGAATATGCACATTTAATTGCCAGTGAGAAAACCAAATTGAACGATGAAGTTCTTGGGTCATGTGAAAGCAAAATGAATATGCACATTTAATTGCCAGTGAGAAAACCAAATTTAACGATAAAGTTCTTGGGTCATGTGAAAGCAAAATGAATATGCACATTTAATTGCCAGTGAGAAAACCAAATTTAACGATAAAGTTCTTGGGTCATGTGAAAGCAAAATTAAAAAAATTTTTTAGTGATATCTTATACACTGCTAGTTAAAAGTCTAGTGTTTTCTTATTACTAATTAGGCCTACGTCATATGGAACTTTTACCATTTGAACTTGCATGAACATTTGCAAAACTCTTGGTCTCAAATAATTAATTTTGACCATTGTATTTTGTTTTCTTGCTGTTTCTGTTAGTTTTTTTTTTAAAATATTTTTTTTAAAAATTTTAATTTGATGACTACGTGCGACCAATTATGTTAAATGCACAGTCTGTGCGTAGGGCAAGCGATGGTCTAAGACATTCTATTAACATGTATTCAACAGGTACATCTTAAATTACAACGAAGGATCCCATTTCGAAACGAATTCTGTCACCGTGCCAGTACTTGTGCGTCAAACAAAGAAAACCCCCTTTTCTTTTGGCTTTGAACGGTCACCTCAACCCTTATACTTAAGGCCACCCTTTTTACACTGTAGGACGCCCACGTGAACAATCACGATAGATCCCCCTCCCTTTTAGCACTATATTGCTGCATGATTAGCTGCACCCCACCCGTCGCCCCTCTTTTTCTGTGCCTTCATTACTAAGTAACCAGATGCCTACCATACATAACTGGATATCTACATAACTAGATGCATATATAAATAAATTCCTGCATAATTAGACATCTACGTAACTAGATGTATACATATTTAGATGTCTAGATAACTAGATGCCATCATGATTACGTGCCTACATTTCTAAATAACTAGATATCTGCATAGCTAGACGCCTACATAACTACATAACTAGATGCCATCATGATTATGTGCCTACATTACTAAATAACTAGATATCTGCATAGCTAGCCGCCTACATGACTACATAACTAGACGCCATCATGATTACGTGCCTACATTACAAAATAACTAGATATCTGCATTGCTTGACGCCTACATGACTAAATAACTAGATGCCATCATGATTACGTGCCTACATAACTAGGTAGGCCTTTATACCGTACGTAGCTAGATGTAATCATGATAGATGCCCACATGGCTACATAACTAGATATCTATATAAATATATGTCTACATAGCTAGATGGAAAGGGTTTCGTCTATCATTGTAAATAACAAAAACGCAGACACGTTTCGTGCCCCTTGTCATTTATTTCTGGATCGGCCACTGACCTGGCGATGAATAGGCATAGGCCTACACAGTTGCGTCACACGTCGTGGTTAGTGGAGAAATACGCCCGGGGTATTACACATTATTGACTACCGGTACGTGATCGTGGCTCAAGACTGGTCACCTGCACCCTTTGTGCCCAGTGGCGTAGAACGTTGAGAACACGCGTTACGCAACAGTGGATGAAGGTAGCCCTGTGTTGTCAGACCAGCCGTGACCAGCGGAAACAGCTTCTTTCGTTGGGGACCAGCCGTGACCAAAGGGGTGGAGGTGGGGTGGGGGGTTGTTGGGGGTCAGCACGGCCATTTTCCTTTTTCTTACTTCTGATAAAACAAACGCCAGCTCAAGACGTGACGAGCAACACTTGATCAGGAGGTTAACATCGTTGAGCATATCCGGAGTCGGAGAAATAACTTAAAGTAAGTCATTGCCATTGCCTGAATGGGATCATTGTATTTCATATTCTTGTTGTAAGAATTATTTAATGATCATAAGCCTATAAAAAATATGAAATATAAAGGTTACGTCTGTGCCCTGGGTTATATTGACTCGTTAGTCATATGTCGTTAGTCATATGTCGTTAGTCATACCTTTTCAATTTAAACTATTTTTATTTATTTTTTTACACTTGATATCAGCGAAGAACACATTTGTTCAACTCTCTGGGTCCAATTGTTACAGGTGCCACAAATCGTATAGTTTGTAGAGCTGAAGTCTGGTCCACCACACTTCCACGTCTTGTGATTGGGTTCAGTGGCGTGGGAAATAGGGTACGGTACGGGCGGCATTTTTTTCTTTTTATGAACTATGGAGGGGTGGCATTTTCAGACCACTGGAAATTTTTGTTCGTGGTTATGGGGCGGCAAAAATATTGGCTCGCACCAGGTGGCTCTAACCCTAGTTTCGCAGCAGGTGGAAGTGTACATTGAAGTTTATATACCGTATCAACTGGTCCACATTTGTCATGTGGTTTTAAAGTTTAACTGGTAAATCGTCCATGTAACGAAACATAGTTACGAATAGGTCACCTATTATTTGTTCTACTCAAATTTAATATTTTATCTACACAAAAATTTGTCTCAACGTATAAATAAGTTTATCTTCTGCTTGGCTATGCCAGTATTAAGTGTATCTTCTGCTTGGCTAAGCCAGCACCGGTATGTCCGAGATAGGAGCCTCCATCTTGCCAAAATTGTTCTCATTAATAAAATTGTTTTTAAATTAAATGAGTTAATTAATAGTTCCTTAATATCGAAACGATTATGTGTCTTAAATACCCCCCCCCCTTTTTTTTTAACCCATTATGTGGGCAAAGTAAACCCCCCTCCCCAAATAAAAAAAAAAATTAAGAAAAAAAAATGATTCAAGAGATTTATAGTATAGAGTCTTGCATAGTCCAGATCCGATAAAAGCATTGACCTTAAAGGTTGGTCCGTCGCCAAACGATGGACAATCCACATTTCTATTTATGTACAACTCGCGTGCGACCGATTTGTTTTAGACCTAATCTGTACAGGCCGGGGATCAGACGACAGCAGAGCACGACCGAACACGTCGCAGTACAGCTCACGTTTCTTGGCTTCCTGATTCTTCTTCTTGCATTAGCCGTTGGCAGACCACTGGCAGCGTGTGTCGGTGTCAAGATAGGAGGGCGTTTAAGTACAAGGAACTAAATTTTTGAATGGATATTATTCAGCGCAATTCTAGTGAATGGTTGTGTTATGATTATGGAGTCTCGGTGACTCCATTGTCTTTCTCCAAAAGACTGTACCTTCCATATGCTGACATGGCACACGGCATTGAGCTACTTCTTCACGTGATCCGCTTTCTGTACATGGATTGCAGCAGTGGATGCCCTGTGGCATAAGCTGTAATGGATTATGTCACTGGATGCTCTGTGGCATAAACTGTAATGGATTACATCAGTGGATTTTGTGCCGCTTTAAGACTTTATCCAAGTAAGAATAATTCGACTCTTGGTGTCACGTTACTTCAGTGGATACTTCGTCACGTGATTTTTTATTGGATTACTTTAAAGGTGACGCTTTCAATGTATCTATACACTATTAGTGTGCTATGGCTTAGAATATAGTCCCATAACCGGTGTGTCGCGAGACGCTCCCAAATGGGGCGATGTGTCATGAGATGCTACCCAATGGAGCGATGTGTCATGAGCTGCTTCCAAATGGGCCGATGTGCCGCGAGATGCTAACACATGTGCCGTGAGGTGCCAACAAATGGGTCGGTGTGCCGCGAGGTGGCACCAAATGTGCCGCGGCAATAGTATAGCGCTCCTAGAGGAGGAAGTCCTCAAGAGTTTATAATGAGCTCAGAAAATTAATTGAAAAAAATAAGATTGCTTTAATAATTAATGGAACAAGGCTTATTTATAGTTGTTCAAATAATCCTGCCGTCAGACAGCACAGAAAATGTGCACAAACATGAATTGGGTTTATTTAGAGTTGTTCAAATAATCCTGCAGTCAGACATCACAGAAAATGTGCACGAACATGAATTGGGCGAGTCAATTTCTCCCAAATGATGGATTCACTATTTTTTTTTTATTGCGCTAAAACAGTTGAATAGAATTCTGAGGATTCAATGACGTAATTGTGTAATGATGCAGTGAAGTAATTGTGTAAGGATTTCGTGATGTAATTGTGAGAGGATGCAATGACGTAATTGTGTGAGGATGCAATGATGTAATTATGTGAGGATTCAATGACGTAATTGTGTGTGCCTGCGTCCATGGGATAAGCAGATCTGACCACAATAAAAGTAATTAAAAAATTTATTTGTTTCACATGTCAAATGACGGACCAGCGATTGAAGGTCCATAAATGTACAATGAAATATTGACAGACCCTGTGGTCAGTTCAATGGATGTGTCAGCATCATTAACATTAAAACAAAAGCATTTTTGGCACTAATTATTTTGATAATTAGCGAAGAGCATATGGGGCTTTTAAAAAATCAAATTTTATTTAACACTATAATACGTTGGTGTACCGAGGGTAAAGTTAGTAACATTGGTGTACAGGGTGTAAAGTTGGGTCACATTGGTGTACAGGATGTAAAGTTGGGACACATTGGTGTACCGGGTGTAAAGTTGGGGCACATTGGTGTACAGGGTGTAAAGTTGGGACACATTGGTGTACAGGGTGTAAAGTTGGGACACATTGGTGTACAGGGGTTAAAGTTGGGGCATATTGGTGTACAGGGTGTAAAGTTGGGACACATTGGTGTACAGGGTGTAAAGTTGGGACACATTGGTGTACAGGGTGTAAAGTTGGGACACATTGGTGTACAGGGTGTAAAGTTGGGACACATTGGTGTACAGGGTGTAAAGTTTTGACAATATTATCATTTGAGCGCCAATACCAGTTTAGGGTACTTTCTATTTCATATTAATATTTGATAACTATATTTAGAACTGTCCGTAACTCGACGGGAACTGTCCTAACACATCTCTTCCCTTTGCATCTTCACAGCAGCCAGGTAGTGACACATTTTTACCATTTCTAGTAGACATCCATGTCTGCTAATTTTTTATTGTTTTATTATCATTATTTACTTAAAACCTCAACAATTGCGATGAAAACATTTTGATTTTAAAAATATATTTTTTGTACCATAATAATACAAATAATTCGATTATCGCTTTGTAAACACCAACAAGCCGGTTATCGCTTTGTAAACACCAACAAGCCGGTTATCGCTTTGTAAACACCAACAAACCGGTTATCGCTTTGTAAACACCAACAAACCGGTTATCGCTTTGTAAACACCAACAAACCGGTTATCGGTTTCTAAACGGAAATCTGGTTAACGATTAAGGTCCTTTGGAGGCATGTGTGAGGGACGCCATCGTTGTCAACGGTTGGCTGCACTGTCCCCCACACCCGCACAGCATACTGCTTTATCAACCTGAAGACAAGAGAGCGCACACGACCCAACGTGTGGACACTCGCAGATGACGCGGGGGGGGGGGGGGGGGGGGGAGATACTGAATATAATCGAGATGTCTTCAGGTTGATAAAGCTGTAGGCTGTGCGTGTGTGGGGGGTGTTACCATATCTAAAATAATGCATGTTAACATCTACACCCGCACAGCATACTGCTTTATCAACCTGAAGACAAGAGAGCGCACACGACCCAACGTGTGGACACTCGCAGATGACGCGGGGGGGGGGGGTGGGGGGGGAGATACTGAATATAATCGAGATGTCTTCAGGTTGATAAAGCTGTATGCTGTGCGTGTGTGGGGGGTGTTACCATATCTAAAATAATGCATGTTAACATCTTCATGATATTTGATATTCCTAGAAGATGTTGAGCCTGACATGTCTATGTCCTTTGCAGTAAAACTTTCCCACCTACGATAAAATTTTTACCCTCAAGTGTTTTGTACAAAAAAATGTTTAAATGGCACGAGGAAATCCTTGACCTTAATAGCAGACATATTTTTTTTTGTTTTGTTGTTGTTTTGTTTTGCTGTCCCAGACATGTCAAATTTTCTGTTTTTGATAGTGATAATGATATTATTATTCAAGATGGCTTTTTATAATTCTCCGACCAAGAACTGACTATCTGGCACTTTGGTTATTGGCGCGTGCTATTTCTATCATGTTTTTTAATCAGAGGTGTCTTAGTGACGCCTGGGGGAAAAAAAAAAAGAAACGACCCATGGACCAGCGAACTTTAGAAATTGAATGGTCATGAATAAAATTATTATTGATCCGTATTCCAAATAAGGAAATCATTCATATTCATTGCTGGCATATTAGGCGTAAACTATCTTTAAAATGAATTCATGTGTTAGCCTTATATTTTCCACCATCTCAAATACTGCTACGGCTCCATATCTTACATCACACCAAGTACTGCTATAGCCCCATATCTTACATCACCCCCAAGTACTGCTATAGCCCCATATCTTACATCACCCCCAAGTACTGCTATTGCCCCATATCTTATATCACCCCAAGTACTGTGTGAACGTACCTCAGACGTGTCTAACCAACTGATAATAGACTTACACATGCTTTTATGTAAAGGATATCCAGTTTAAGATATCCATTGTTAAATATCCATTATTAAGATAACCATTGTTAAGATAACCAGTTTTAAGAATTCAAACTAAGATATCTGCTTGAAAATCTCAATTTTAAGATGACCAGTACATAAAGTTCCATTTTTTTTTTTAAATGTCGGAAGCAGTTCTATCAGATATTCTGAAAAAGTGGATGTAGCAATATATTCAGTGACTAATAAATTTACTGTTGTACTTAATATGGTCGTAAGCATGAGACGAAGTCTGGGCGGTGTATGAATGTAATGGTAAAATTGAAGAAGTCCGTGTATTGTATTTAGTGTGGTGTTAGATACTGGATGAAGTCTGGGTGTTGTATTAAGTGTGGTGATAGACATGAGACGACGTCATGGTGTTGCACCACGGAACGCAACCTTCGATTGTAATAAAGTGATGATATTTATCTGGTCATGTGAAATGTAGTGTTCGCCCATCACAAACACAGATGATCAAGGCTACATTCAACGGTGAGTGCGCAGGAGGCCTGCCAGTCCTTATATTTGTGCCCGGAAAGCTTTCCCGCACGTAGCACACGCGTCTCGTGGAATCCTATATAGTTTGATCAGAGTCGATTCTGCTTTTCCTTGCTGTGCGCTTTCTTTTGGCGTGAGTGCTGTGCTTACTTTCTGAGGATTGCTGTGCACCATCAGTGTGTCTGCCTCATCAGTATGTCTGCCTCATCAGTGTGTCTGCCTCGCCTGTTTGTGCCGCCCATAGCAAGGGTTTCCCCACAAATGCTCCCCCCCCCCCCCCCCCCC
>CAXITT010000700.1:335302-356289 GCA_964033795.1 Lymnaea stagnalis | reverse complement strand
CCCCCCCCCCCCCCCCCCGCCCACTGAGACTCCTTCACTCCCAGACTCGTGGCAAGATCTTCCCAGCTACGGAAAGGAGTGAAATGCCTCGATAGTTGTGATAGAGCAGAACGATGGCTTGTACGGTTTGGAATAAGGTTTGGTATAGCAGCTATGTGACCACGGGCTGGTGATGTGGAGTGGTATAGCAGCTATGTGACCACGGGCTGGTGATGTGGAGTAGTATAGCAGGCATGTGACCATGGGTTGGTGATGTGGAGTGGTATAGCAGCTATGTGACCACGGGTTGGTGATGTGGAGTGGTATAGCAGGCATGTGACCACGGGTTAGTTATGTGGAGTGGTATAGCAGGCATGTGACCGTGGGTTGATGAGTGGTATAGCAGGCATGTGACCATTGTTTGGTGATGAGTGGTATAACAAGGACAAAATATGATAAATTACCTTTCCTTGATTTTGCGACATTTCGAGCTTTGTGAAATGTTCTGCTGATAAATTAATATGAAACAAAAGCATGATTTTAAATTGATTTCGTCTCCCGATCTGTAGTACAGTTTTCCCATCGTCGCGGGGTTAACACACGTTAACTGGGTCAACTGAGACCACCACACAAAGATGGTTGACCACAATCCAGATGATGCCACTAAAGCCGACAGCCCCATGCTGAAAGATGACCACAAAGATGACCAACACGTCATTTGTAGCGGTTCCAACGTCCCCGACACACAGAATGTTCAAGGACCCAGGGGCGTTCCCATAGACAGAGGCTGGGCTTGGGTAGTCGTTGTAGGTTGGTTCTTTGTTATGTAGTCAGCAGGTCTAAGTGCCTGTATTTGTAGTCAATAGTCTAAAGTACACATTTTTTAGTGAAAAGGTCTAAGTCTAAGTACATATATTTTAGTCAATATTCTAAAGTACATGTTTTTAGTGAAAAGGTCTAAGTACACATATTTTAGTCAATATTCTAAAGTACATGTTTTTAGTGAAAAGGTCTAAGTACACATATTTTAGTCAATATTCTAAAGTACATGTTTTTAGTGAAAATGTCTAAGTACACATATTTTAGTCAATATTCTAAAGTACATGTTTTTAGTGAAAAGGTCTAAGTACACATATTTTAGTCAATATTCTAAAGTACATGTTTTTAGTGAAAAGGTCTAAGTGTACATATTTTAGTCAATATTCTAAAGTACATGTTTTTAGTGAAAATGTCTAAGTACATATATTTTAGTCAATATTCTAAAGTACATGTTTTAGTGAAAAGGTCTAAGTACACATATTTTAGTCAATATTCTAAAGTACATGTTTTTAGTGAAAAGGTCTAAGTACACATATTTTAGTCAATATTCTAAAGTACATGTTTTTAGTGAAAAGGTCTAAGTACACATATTTTAGTCAATNTATCGTCAGAAGTCAGCACCAATGTCAGATTGACCCCTTGTCAGGTAGGCTATCGTCAGAAGTCAGCACCAATGTCAGATTGACCCCTTGTCAGGTAGGCTATCGTCAGAAGTCAGCACCAATGTCAGATTGACCCCTTGTCAGGTAGGCTATCGTCAGAAGTCAGCACCAATGTCAGATTGACCCCTTGTCAGGTAGGCTATCGTCAGAAGTCAGCACCAATGTCAGATTGACCCCTTGTCAGGTAGGCTATCGTCAGAAGTCAGCACCAATGTCAGATTGACCCCTTGTCAGGTAGGCTATCGTCAGAAGTCAGCACCAATGTCAGATTGACCCCTTGTCAGGTAGGCTATCGTCAGAAGTCAGCACCAATGTCAGATTGACCCCTTGTCAGGTAGGCTATCGTCAGAAGTCAGCACCAATGTCAGATTGACCCCTTGTCAGGTAGGCTATCGTCAGAAGTCAGCACCAATGTCAGATTGACCCCTTGTCAGGTAGGCTATCGTCAGAAGTCAGCACCAATGTCAGATTGACCCCTTGTCAGGTAGGCTATCGTCAGAAGTCAGCACCAATGTCAGATTGACCCCTTGTCAGGTAGGCTATCGTCAGAAGTCAGCACCAATGTCAGATTGACCCCTTGTCAGGTAGGCTATCGTCAGAAGTCAGCACCAATGTCAGATTGACCCCTTGTCAGGTAGGCTATCGTCAGAAGTCAGCACCAATGTCAGATTGACCCCTTGTCAGGTAGGCTATCGTCAGAAGTCAGCACCAATGTCAGATTGACCCCTTGTCAGGTAGGCTATCGTCAGAAGTCAGCACCAATGTCAGATTGACCCCTTGTCAGGTAGGCTATCGTCAGAAGTCAGCACCAATGTCAGATTGACCCCTTGTCAGGTAGGCTATCGTCAGAAGTCAGCACCAATGTCAGATTGACCCCTTGTCAGGTAGGCTATCGTCAGAAGTCAGCACCAATGTCAGATTGACCCCTTGTCAGGTAGGCTATCGTCAGAAGTCAGCACCAATGTCAGATTGACCCCTTGTCAGGTAGGCTATCGTCAGAAGTCAGCACCAATGTCAGATTGACCCCTTGTCAGGTAGGCTATCGTCAGAAGTCAGCACCAATGTCAGATTGACCCCTTGTCAGGTAGGCTATCGTCAGAAGTCAGCACCAATGTCAACATTGATTATTCATGAATTTGGAGAAGAAAAAAAAGATATGTTAAAATTCCGTATGTTTTCCACAGGCTGTTTCGGAATGCATGTGTTGGTGGTCGGGGGAGTGAAGTCATTTGGTGTGCTCTTTGTTGAGTTCCAGGACATGTATGGGGTCAAGGCTGGGGATCTTGGAATTATTCAAGGAATGGCCCAGACACTGATGATGGCCTTAGGTAACCAAAAGACCTATTTAAGACACTGGAGGAGACCAATTTTCTTACATCCACCACCCTTTGGCAACCAAAAGACCTATTAAGACACTTGGAGGAGACCTATGTTTCTCAACCTCCGCCCTATAGTAAAAAAAAAAGACCTATTAAGACACTAGGAG
Organism: Lymnaea stagnalis; assembly: GCA_964033795.1. Taxonomy (NCBI): domain Eukaryota; kingdom Metazoa; phylum Mollusca; class Gastropoda; family Lymnaeidae; genus Lymnaea; species Lymnaea stagnalis. Next base: position 353,343 of record CAXITT010000700.1, on the reverse strand, counting down.
GAGACCTTTGTTTCTCAATCTCCACCCTATAGTAAAAAAAAAAAGACCTATTAAGAAACTTGGAGGAGACCTATTGTTTCTCAACCTCCACCCTATAGTAACCAAAAGACCTATTAAGACACTTGGAGGAGACCTATTGTTTCTCAACCTCCACCCTATAGTAAAAAAAAAGACCTATTAAGACACTCACTAGAGACCAACTCTTTCTCATCCCCCACCCCACCCTCGGGTACAACACTTCACTTAGAGGGCATTGATGTCTTCCAAGGTAGAGTCACAGTTCTTAGATAGGAATTTTTGCCTGAACAATTTTTTTTATCCTTTATGGTGAAATTCCTAAATAGGGATATTGCTTTAACATTTTATCATTCTTTATTATTTAATGTTTTTAGGATATATAATATTTGTATAGATATTGTTATTATTTATTATGATTACTAATCTTTTGTAGATTTTCTATGAAATGTTTTGGTGAACTTGGTGAATATTAGACAACTGTTATTGAACATCACAAAATTATGATTATAGAAATGTATCCTGTGTGCATTTTGATCTGAGAGCTGTTATAAATTAGTGTTGCCAAACACATTTACATTTCTATTTCCATACATTTATTTTATTGAAATATTTGCTGAAAACGGTGACATAAGTGAGCAAAACAATTTATTTTTATTTTTTTTAAATGTTTTATATTTTTCCTCAATTTGATATTCCGTTTGCTCCAACACACATTTTCGCCTTGATATTTTAAGTTTAGGAATCATCCACATGTCCAACCTTTGTGTGGTTTACTTCCTACAGGACTGTTTGCCAACCTCCTGGCTGTCAAGTTTAACGCTCGCAAGGTTGTGTTTGCTGGTGGCTTGCTGACATCGTTAGGTTTTATCCTGTCTGCCTACCTGCCTAGCTTTTGGCCGCTCTACATTACATATGGCCTCATAACAGGTACCGGTAACAAACAAAAAAACTACAGTGGTTTGTCCCACATATGGCCTTATAACAAATTGTCCACCCCTATGCATGCTCTTTGTCTAGCCTGGTCTGTTCTTGGAACTGTCCATTTCTGATTGAACTTTATGATCCTTCAATGCCCATCCCAGTTGTCTACACCTGTCTACCTTTGATAGTTCCACAATGTCTTAATTTAAGAATTTAACCCATATGTTTACATTTTCTAAGTAGACAACTCTAGGATTAGAAATTTACTTGATCTATCTATAATTAAAATAGTGAGACTTGTTGCTGCTAAAAATAGTATAATGACACAATAACTAACTCTTATTATGTTTGGTGTTGTGACAAGTGAACAGTAACATAGCTTGAATTGTAGTTGCACTTCCAACTTAACCAACAACATAATGTATTTTGCACTTCCCCTTAAAAACATTTCACTTGCTATATCCAGAATATCAGGTGCTAATAGTAGGATCAATATTCTTTAAAACAAAAAATAGCTAAGAAAAAAATAACAAAATATTCAATGACACCTTTGTTAAACATTCAATAAAAGTGAAAAGTTTAAAAAACCAAAAATTTCAAAAACTAAAGAAGTTTAACTTTTATTTGCAGGTTTTGGCTTCGGCCTGTCATATAGCCCCTGCGTTGTCATGGTTGGTCATCACTTCAATAAGCGCCGGAGTCTGGCCAATGGACTCTCAGTCGCTGGCTCTGGAGTTGGTTCATTCATTCTCCCAAACCTCATGCGGTTAATGCTTGAAAAGTACAATCTTAGTGGATGCTTGCTCATCCTAGGTGGGATAATGCTAAACGTTTGTGTGTTTGCCATGCTATTAAGGCCCTTGAGTAGTTACAGCCCCAGCAAAAAATTCAGAAAAAGTCCACAGCATAGAATTGTTAAGATTGATAAACAAACCTACATCAGATGCGGGGAGGGTGAGGCCAACCCTGACACAAGTTTTCAAATGGGAATAAATCAATTAATCACTGGGAATGATCGGTCAGACAGCTGTGAAAACATCAGCAGTAATAATGTGTCTAATAAAGAGCAGAGTCATTTGACTGAAAGAAGTGACAAAATAAATGGAAAAAACAGGCTAAATATGGAGTTTAATGTCAGTGAAAATGGGATCAAAAGACTGAATGACATTGAGGCTGAACAAACTTGTCTTATAAGGGAATCAGATAATGCTGGTATCAGTGATAATGTGAAAAGTTGCATGTCTGACCAGAATCAAATCACCAGCCTAGATTTCTCAACAGAAATTTGCAACCTTAATTTACAAGAAATGGAAATTGTAGAAATTGAAGAATTAGGTCAACTGTCATCGAAGCCATCAAGAGATGTTAGTCACAGTGACCTATTCATGGCATCTCTCCAGAATATCCCCAGTGAGGATTTGCAAGATATTTCACCGGACTTTCTCAGCTTTTCGAGAGATGCAACCATAGGGTCAAAGAAGCCGGTCAAAAAACAGAAGCTATTTAACTGGTCACTGTTCAAGAATCCTGTATTTCTGATCTATGCGATATCATGTGGCCTGGCAAACTTTGGATACCCAAATGTCTTTTTCATGCTACCCGCTTTTGCTGAAAGTGTGAGTGATTTTTTGTAATTTTATGTAGCGATTTATGTTTTAAAAAAATATATTTTATTTTTTATTTTTACATAGCGTCTAGACTATATGTTTAAATAAACAAATAATCAAATGTCAAAATAGAAATTCCCATCTTCAAGTTATAAAAAAAAAAAATTAATTATTAGCCTAGTACTAGTAGTTACAGTTATGATAAATTATGGTTACACAATAAAATCCCAGCGATTTCAGCATTATATTTGGGGGATGAAATACTGGTAAATGATTCCTAAATACTGTGTTTTTAATTCAAGCCTTTAGAGAGATTTGGAAAATTGTTGTTCCCCGAAATAATTTGTCTTTAGCTTCCTAGACATGTTAAGCAGTGGCATAGACATCCTTGGTGTTAGCCAATGCACTGTTCATGTTGGGCATTTTGATTCTCAGAATGGTCAAGACCGCAGTAACTCAGCCTTGTTGGTGTCAATTATTGGAATCACAGATTTGATGGGTCGCCTATTCCTTGGCTGGTTCTCAGATTTGAACCTCTTTCCTAAAAGATATGGGTGAGCTCTCGTTTTGCTTATGAGATTTCTCTGTTCTTACACTAGTTACACAGGTTAAAATATCACTGATAAATTTTGGAATAAAGGAAAATGCTCTTTTATTTTTAATGAGAGCAATTTAAGTAAGGATCTATTGATGTGGTTCTGTTAAGCATCAAGGGCCTCAAAATCAGAAACACAAATTAAAATTAATTTCAAGTCACGGTATAATTTAGAATATTCTAACTCTATTTTAAGGGGCTTGTGCATTATTTTCTATTTGAGACTTACAAATATGCGGATCACTTAATTTTTATGACAACAGTTTTGCTTTTCTTAATTATCAAATTGTTGTTCTTATCATTTCCAAATATATTTTAATCTCAAAATCTCATTTGCAAATTACTATTGAACAAAAAAAATTGGTAGTCAAAAGTAAAATTCTACTTTTTAATGATACAAATTTCAGATTTATTACCTGTATTGGTATCAGTGCATGCCTAAATTTAGTTGCTCCTGTCATGACATCATTTGCTGCTATGGCAGCTTATGCTGCACTCTATGGCTTCTTTGGTGGCTCATACTGGGCCCTTATTGCAGTGCTTTTGGCTGAGGCCCTAGGTAGGTATGAAAACTATTTACTTTAGAATTACCTCCAGATCATTCTTTTTTTTTTTTTTTTATTTTTTTAATTTTTTTTTTTTTTTTCCAAATAGTGAATTTTTTTTTTAGTATTTTCTTCTGTTTTTTTTTTTTTTTTTTTTTTTATTATTTTAATTTTTTTTTTTTTTTTTCCAAATAGTGAATTTCAGTGACCCTTGTTATGTATTGAATGGTTTGGGGACAATTTCTGAATTTTTAAAATAAATTAAAAAAACAACATTTGTTTGTTAGGCAATTTAACTGAGGACATTGACATAATTTAACTGAGGGCAGAGGCTTATTGTATTTTTTTTACGTTCTAATTTGAATTTTGTTTGTCAAACAAAATATGTCATTTCATGTCAGCCAATGTTTAATTTTGTTTTCAGGTGTTGAGAAGCTTAGCAGCTCATTTGGGCTTATTACTGTCTTTATGTCTGTCAGTTTGCTGCCTGGTCCTGCAATCTGTGGTAAGTTTCATTTTTGAAAATGCAGCACATTTGTTTAAACACGGTACTCAATCATATAAGTAAGCCGTTAAAATTAAAATCAGAGGTTGTCATCTTGTTGGTGTTCAGCAATTATAAATTTATTGGTTTAAATTTATTGTGACCCTAGAATAGTTTTCAAAATTTAGGAAACTATGCAAACTTTGTTTAATTATTTTTAAACATCTTTGTAAATGTACAAAAAGGGATCAGAAGTTGTAAACAAAGTATTGAATTTAACACTGCAGAAATATTTTTATTAAGTCTGGTTAAGTCTACTAAAAATTTTATTTAAAAAGAATTTGTTTCGCACAAATAAACATTTGTAAATACTACATAATAAATATGGAGTATAAACATATATTTAGACAGGGTTAAAGTCCTGGGGTAACAAAAACAAGGGAACGCACCCAAGGTACTCCCCTTTCCAAAATAAATATCTATTACTAGTACCTAGCAAAAAAAAGTTCAGGAACCCCATCCCTTCCAATAGCACTCAACCCCTTTATTTATACTAGTCAGTTTAATAGTTATGACTATTCACCCTTTCCACAAGATAGTTAGATCTTTAATATTTTTGTTTTAATTCATATTTTTTAAATTTATTTCACAGGTGGGATCAGAGATGCTACATCATCCTGGAACTATGCATTAATATTTTGTGGGACTATGGCCCTTGTTGGATCCCTGGTGCCTTTTTTGATACCATGCGCACAAAGGTATAACAAAGCCAAAGAAAAGAGGAACACAAATTTAAAAATTGGTTAAGGACATAATTTTACTTAGTTTTTCTAAAGAAAACAAAGTATAGATTGAAATTTGTACTTAACTAAGGTGGCTTCTTTTTTTTTCATTTTTATTTCAAAATACTCTTTTGAGCCAAAATATTGTTTTCAATAAGAGAAGCCAATGTCAACTTGAAAAGGAAGCTATACTATTTTTTCCTTATATTGAGGGGTGGCAGGCATTTTTGTTCAAGTGCAGAATTTTGATTCTTGGAGAGGAAAAGGGGGAGGGGGGGCTGCTTGGCTTTTGCTCTAAGCCTAGCTTTACCACTGTGTATATGACTTATGTTCCAGATGTATCACTTAGACTTTGATTTGAGGATTAGACTTGGACTTCAGTTTAGACTTAGATTTCAGTTGTAGCCTGACTTCTGGTACAAAATTCGACTCTCGTACAGACGTTGTCTTCTGGTATAGCCTTGATGTCTGGTATATGATGAAATTCTATTTAATTTATACAGGAGTTTTTTCTATTAGGATAAATTATTCTGAAGAGTTTAACTAACAATTTTACTATAACGTTCTTGGAGCATCCCGCATGACTCCCAGCAATAGTTCTTTTGTAACTGACTCTTAATTTAACATATTCCTTGGAATGACTTCATAGCCATGATTTGACTGCCAGCATTATTTCAATTGTAACAGACTGTAAACATGTCCCCAGAATGACTTTATAGCCATGCTTTGACTGCCATAATATTTCAGTTGCAACTGACTGTAAACACATTCCTTGGAATGACTTCATAGCCATGATTTGACTGCACTGCCAGCATTATTTCAATTGTAACTGTAAACACTGTAATGACTTCATAGCCATGCACGATCAATGTTTCTATTTGATGTATACAAACATGTCTCATAATGTATCTCATAAAAGTGAAACATTTGTCAATTTAAACTGAAATATGCTCAATTAATGTTATATATTAAAAGAAAATTGGTATCTGTATATTTAACAAACCAGTGACATTTCTTAAGATGTGAATATATTTTTATTGTATTTGTATATACAAACGCAAATGTGTATTTTATTTACACATAAATTACATTTGAGAATTTTATTATTTTTTACATCAGGGCTTTGTTTTATATGCTGAAATACTTATTCCACATTTCATAGAGATAGTTAGACAAAAAAAATCCCAAACCCACTAATTGCCACTGATGCCCAAGTCTTTGATAGATGCTGTCTTGAAAAGATAGCATTTCACTGAGAATAAAAAGTGAAGTAAAATTTCAAATGTATAAAACTGTGCTATCCTGATTAAAATATCTAGCTTATTTGTGTATGTATGTGGCAATGTTTGAAATAACTTAACCACTCAGTGGCATAGCTAGGGGGTTGCGGACTGCACTGGCTCACCCTCTGACTTATTTCAGGGGGGAGGGGTGTGTGTGTGTGACACCATGAGTTTACCGCACAGGGTGACACCAACCCTAAGCAGCGGGTGACACCAACCCTTTGCCCACTGTAACTACTAAAAAATCTCACTCAAATAAACACTTCTCCTCTAAGACCACTCTTGTGTAAGAAAAGTTTTGAATAAACAATAAATTATGAAATTTTAAAGACACTGAATAAAATGAAATCATTGCAGTATAGTTAGTCCTGAAGAGTTTATTATTTAGCAGCAAATGAATCGTATCCGTTTTACGTCAGTCACAAATTTGTCAGTTTATATAACACCACAGTTAACAGCAGTTTTGTTTTTTGTGAAAGGTTAGTCCAATGAGGTGGTTAGGAGGCGATGTCATTTCTTAGGCAATAAACTCCTACTGAAGAATGGGGTTTATATATTTATTGCTCACAGTTACTGATCATGCCAAGCACTTAACAAAAGGTTTTGACAAAACCTCCAGTTAGGTACTGGTACTTAATAACAGGGGTCATTCTTGACAGTAGGACATACATCTTTGGTAGCATAACCCCCTCAGAAAACATTTGGCTACAGTACATCACAACCAATCAATGGGTTAGGTTTTTTTTTAAAAATAAACTTAATAAATAATTGCATGAATGAATCACAATGAAGCTGTATCCTCCCACAGACATAGTGAGGCATTTCTTTACTTATTAATCAGTGGCAAATCAAGAGACGCCAAATAATAAATACTACACAACAGGGGATGGTATGATTATAGTTAAATAAGGATGATGTCCCTTCTTAATGGGGAAACCTACAGGCCCTCTATATTCATATTCATTCTGAACACCATAGTATTCTTCCCTTGGTAATGGAAATATATCCATATATATATATATATATGGACCAACCTGTACAGTAGAAACCCATTAGGGACTGAGTAAGATGACTTCTAAACATCTTATTTAATTTATACACATTTACTAAACTTATTTCCCATCAAGTTAGAACTCTGCATCATTACATTGATTTGGATAGAACTTTGAACGAGGTATAAAACAAGAACAATCAAATAATTTTCAAAGAAAAAAAGATCCAGGTTTGAAGGACCATGACTGACAGTCGTTTTGACAGATATTTTGTGAATTTTTTATAAACTATGATAAGGATGAATAAGTAATAAATAAATGATGAATGATAGAGACTAGATGAGGTAACACGTAGCCTAGTATTAACCCAATGAAGGGTAAACAAATCGGAGAGCCAGCGTTTCTAAAAAAAGTTTCTAAAAAAAATGTGATGTCTCCGGTTGGTGCTAAAACTTATTCATGAGATTGAGATGCTGTAAGTATGTACAAGATTAGAAGAATACGTTGTAAATGTGTGCTGTAAAAAGATTTAATTGCACTTACAGATGGGATTTTTTTAAATAGAAAAATTTGTAGAACAAAAACAGATCTAATTACCTTGGAACTCCTAAAGTAGTACAATTTTTGTATCAGAATAATACCTTGCCATCTCAAAATTGTATAGTACCAAATCCTAATAGTAAATAAATAAACGTAAAGTAAAATGCATACAATAACTATTTGCATCGCCCGTCTAAAAAAGGCCACTTTCTCATGTAGATGGCCGTTGTTTATATATATTTTGTATAGTGATAAAAAGGTGTCTGCCAATTCCAAGTCATTGCCACTTTGATAGACAAGATGGGGGGGGGGGGGGGGGGGTGTGAAAATTGAGCACGCTCAGAGGAGTCACCTGAACAAAAGTGGGAAGGGGGCCTCCACACCCTCCCCCAGAATTTTTTAAAAATAAATTCGTATTCAGGGATGCATTTGGGCATATTTTTAATATATTTTTGCATGATTCTACACTTAATTGGAGCACAACTAACACTTAAATATGATTCTGGATGGTCCCCACTCCCCCAACCAAATGCATTTTTCAGTCTATTCACCACCAGATGTAAATAGTAGTAGCAGAACCAAACAACAACCCAGTCTCTTGATATCATAGTTCTGACAGGTCTCAGTAACCAGGTCTGAAAACATTATTTAATGCACTGGTATGAATTTAAAAGAAAAGAACAACAGTCCACACTGACATTTTTCATGATTATTTATTGGAAACAAGGAAAAGGGATTTAGTATAATCTTGTACAATTAACAGCCATTTGATGAAACTGGACATGAATTATACATAGGTTTCATTAACAAGGTCCAGTGATATCTTCTCCTCGGAAGACACTCACTGTGATAAATACTATATTATTTTATTAAAGCTACATGGATTCTGTTTATATGTGCACACTCTAACAACAATCTGATCCTGTTTTAGCGAAAGAAACACTCTCTCAGCTTTAACCACTGTATTTTTTTCAATCTTTACAATTCATATGCAAGTCATTACACCAGAAAAAGCAGAGCATTTTTAAACAGAATCAGAATTCAGATATAACATTAAAAAAAAAAAGTAAATTTTTTTTATATTGTGACACCAAAATCACAATACAACTTATGTTATCTATATACCCAAAGTGTTCCGTGATAGGCCACGCCCTTAAGTTTGGTGATACCCTATTATATTTTTATTCTTGCAACATCTAGATTGCAGACCACACCCCTATTTTAAAATCTTAATTTCTGGGAAAAAAAATTTGAGGCTTATACTTGGAACAATAAGGTAATTAGATCACACATTAAACGAGACTCATCATGTTGACCATCAAACACTGTTTCTCATTAAAAGAAACTTATTTTTCAGTTATATTCTGCTAGCAGTGTGTGTTCAAGAAGAATGTACACATTAAGATTACTATGATCTCCCTCAATGCTATCAATCCTTTCAACTCCATCTGCTTCATCTGACAAAATAAATTTAGTATTGGTAAAACTTTATTATCCAAAGTTTGCCTTTTGCTAACGTAATGCAAGGGTACTGATGGGTGAATAGAATGCTTTATAATACTGGCAAAGTACATTCTGTAAATATGTAATAAAGACAACTGGCTAATTTTCACTTATTACATATGTTTCTTGATTGTTTACAAAATACATTGGTTGTTGATATGGGGTGAGGTTATTTGACACAATAGTTCATGAATACACTTGAAATACACACATCCACTCAATGAAAAAACATTTCTTTAAAAACATTAATAGCCAAATTGGAGGAAATTTTAACAGAAAATTGTATTTGTTTAGTGGTAACATTGTTTCTAGGGGTCAGCTTTGTTCTACCTGCAAACAGGCATATTTATGCAATACCGGTACTCAAGTTGTCAGTGTCAGTAGTTATATCTAAATCTAAATGCTTGATTTTGTTTATAAACTGGGCAAAAGTGCCATTAAATCCAGATCTGAATTGGTAATTTTCTAGGATCATAAATAATATACAAGAACTTACTTACAGAAATACCATACTTGCTGGGACATTTTTGTTCATTAAACTAACTATATCTTTGGAGTTACAGGGTTTAAAGAGATGGCAAGAAAAGTCTTCTTGTGTCCCTCGACTTTGCTTGTGTATGTAAGTTAATCAACGCATATATGCAAACAGAATATGTATTTGAACTGAATATATATGTAAACATGCTTAGCCTTTTTTTCCATTAGTAGAAACAGCACTTCTATGTAATGTTTAATGTAGGAAATGGTAACATGAATGCCAACCCTTCGGTGTGAGTATCCCCGTGGTAAGCAAGTCAACCAAAGCCAGCACAAACATGGACAAACTAGTTATTAAGTACATGCACAGTTTAACATGTGGCTTTGGGGGATGGGGCCAATGTTCAGACATTAAATGAAAGATGAAACACTTGGTACTCGGCAAGATTAGGGGAATTGAGATTTCTACCCCAGCCCAGCATTGATCAAACTATATACACTCAACTTTTAACAATAACACAACTTTTTAACAACTCAAATAACTTTTGAATGGACATGAATTATAATTAAACAACTATGAAATAACAAACTTTGTAATTGCACGGTGTACAAAAAAAACACCAAAAAAAAAACTTGATATCATTAACAAAAAATAAATTTCTCCATATTTTTTTAATGCTGTAATACATTTACGAAACATTTCACATTACTTGGTGCACATAATCAATCACGGGTATCGGTAACCATTTGTCTACCGATACATTTCTAACTGTAATTGGGTAAAAAAATAGTAAACATCGTGTACCGTTTTTTTTTTTTGGGTCTAGATAAACCTCAAATATTTGACAGCAAATTAGTACCGGGTATTCCTATAGAAAAACACATTTTTTACTGCTTAAGAGAATATTTACTAAAACGTTTAACTGGTGGTACAGTATTCTTCGTGTGTAAAAATAACAGAAGCTTATCAACAGTTAAGTTGTATAGAACTTATAATAAAAGTGATATATTTGTAGCTAATAAACAAAAAAAAACAACAAACAAGTATTTGAAAAAATACAAACACCAAGGACTTTGTGTAAATTGTCCTTACATGTAAGTATTGCTAAAAGAAAATAAGCCATTTCATTCAGATAGTGAAAACAGCTTCACAAAAGCGGCAACATAAGATTTATAAAACCTATACAAAATATAACTTAGATGAAACAGAGGTAAAAATATGGGTCTATGAATAATGTGAGGCTCAAACTAAAAAAACCCAATGTCTTTCATGTCAACTTAAAGTACTGAACTTGATGATGCCTTCAATAACCCAGTGTCAGACCAATGCCTTCAATAACCCAGTGTCAGACCAAACCATTTCAGAATAACCCAGTGTCAGGCCAAACCATCTCAGAATAACCCAGTGTCAGACCAGACCATCTCAGAATAACCCAGTGTCAGACCAAACCATCTCAGAATAACCCAGTGTCAGACCAAACCATCTCAGAATAACCCAGTGTCAGGCCAAACCATCTCAGAATACTGTCAACTAGTTTTAGTGTCAAGATTTGTCAGTCTCGAATGAAATACCACATCAGAACATAGACATTTAAGTTCATGTCACTGTGATGCTCCAATGCACAGGTTTATTTGTGATGTGACAATTAGGTTATTAATGGAACCAGGTGAGACTTGGTCATGATGAAGATTGTCAGAATTCAAACATTTTAATTGAAACTATCCTATCTACATAAAAAAAGTCAAAATTTAGCAAAAGAGCATCGGTTTTAATATTTTAAAATGAATGAAGCACACAGAGTAAACTAATATAGCACTTTTATGCTGAACTAGTATTTAACAACGGCATCAAATCAGACTGTTAATTGCCTGCTCCCCACTGCATATTGTTAATACTACATCAAAATTCTACTAACAAATGTAGATGTCATATGCCAAGAACAAAATTATGTAAAAACATACTCACGTCTTGTTCAAACAAACTCTTTCTTCACCCTATCAAGGTATACAAAATTACAATGCTGTTTGTATACTCGTAACAAACCAAGAGAATTTTCAGCATTTAAACAAATCTACTGAAATAAATAAACACTGCTTTTTTTTTGCTTTTTTTTTTTTTTTTAAATAAGTTAGTTGTTTAATTATTCCATATTTGTTTGTCAAAACATGAGCATGTATTACTTATAAAATAAATATATACGTATTCTTAATTGTTTATCTTTCACAAAATAAATAAATAAATACTGCTTTTTTTTTGCTTTTTTTTTTTTTTTTTAAATAAGTTAGTTGTTTAATTATTCCATATTTGTTTGTCAAAACATGAGCATGTATTACTTATAAAATAAATATATACGTATTCTTAATTGTTTAGCTTTCACAAAAACTCTCACACACATGCAAACAAGCACGCCCACAATCAAGCTGCAAGGTGTGTCCGAAGTACATCATTAAAGGTAGTTTGGTATATCTAAATGGACATGCCACAAACACAGGATATGACCAGTTGCCCGTTTCCCCAATCCACTGGCTGCGGTGTTGGTTGCTGTGCCTGCAGATACCTTGCTGACATGCATGCGTTAGCAGTCACATAATGTTACTGTAAGAGGAGAGAAACAATAAATGGTTAGTTACGCTAGCCAGTAAAGCTGGGGTTGAAATCAGTGAAGTGCTCTGAACATTATTTTATGTCTTCTAAATGTTTACACATATTCAGCCCGCAGGATGATGATCAATTCATTTGTTGATTTTTGGCAGGTAATAATGTACTGCCGTGGCAGAAGCAAATGGTCCATCTAAATGGACAGAGAGGATGTAGCCATTAAAATGAGCCCCATTCCTTTTAATCTATTAAATTCGTTGGAATAGCAAAGTATGGTTTTAAACTGAGGGCCTGTGTATAAAGTTCAATAAACTGTTCATGAATCCCGTATTCACCAAAAGTATTCCATTTTCTAAGGCTTGTGAATGTATCAATGCTAGAAAACTATAAGTTATAGGACTAGATAGACTGCTGGGTGTCAAGTTGGATCTCCTCAAAACTCATCATTGTATAACTCCTCCCTGTTTGCTCCAAACAATTGCCCTGTCCAGCTCGCTGGGACTAGCCAACAGCTGGTTGTGACTAGCCAATACCCAGCTGGTTGTGACTAGCCAATACCCACCATTGTCCAGCTGGTTGTGACTAGCCTATACCCTGCCCTGTCCAGCTGGTTGTTACTAGCCTATACCCTGCCCTGTTCAGCTGGTTGTGACTAGTCAATAACCGGCCCTGTCCAGCTGGTTGTGACTAGCCTATACCCTGCTCTGTCCAGCTGGTTGTGACTAGCCAATAACCGGTTGTGACTAGTCAATAACCTGCCTTGTCCAGCTGGTTGTGACTAGTAGATACTTGGTACCGTACCCTAAATGTACCATAACTAATAAGAAAGGAGAGATGGACGAAAAACCATGTGACTTATTTGTTTAGCCCACCTTGTAGACTATTGTTTCATTGTCGCAGATAGATAGCATTTTATTGAGGTTATCTACAGATTTATATTTACCTTATTGAAATAAATTTCTTCAATAATTTCAGACCCTTTTAATTTTAAGCTCAAACTAAAGAAAGGGGTAATTTTGTTAACACACTGCATTTTTCTGAGACAAACACATGAACCATACCAAGCATGAGAGAAGTCGAAAACACCTCAAAAACACACCATTCCGCTAACATTATCAGTACTGACAAAAGAAAAGTGCATTTACAGGTACATTTTGGAAAATTTGTGTTGGTACTTAAGTGATTAGGTATAAAGGAAGGTATCAAAAAAGAATAATACAAATCTAGACCCATAGTGCAAGTAGGAATCAAAACTTATTTCTCACCCTTAAATTTCAATGAGACAACTATGATGCATTTAAAGAGATAGCAATAGTGACATAACAAACATACGAAAACCGTAAACATACGGAAACCGATTAAAATACACCATGTGGTCGATTGGAAACATAGCTATTTTTTTAAAAATGTAACTAGTTGAACCACTAAATCATTGATCATCATATAGAAACACATTTTTCAAGCACTTTTAAAACTATAGTGAGGGTCATTTTACCACATATATATAGAGAGATAGAGATAAATAGGTATATATACACACACAAACTAGTGCACAGAAAAGAAGAAATTTGACTTTAATAAATATATATAAAGACAAGTGACATTAAATTACAGAAATAGAAATTCTTTAACTGGTGGGGTTATTCCGAGAAAGGAAACACACAGTTGGCTACATACGTTGAACACTCCAATTTAAATGAAATAACAGTGTTTAAGGGGGGGGGGGGAATCTATTTCTTAGGAGGAGGTAGCCTAACACCAAACCTAGCAAACATTTCATCTCTGTTAGTGCCTGCAGGTTTGGACGGTGAAGTTGGTGAGGTGGGCTTTGGAGACGATGATCCAACAGCTTCAGGACTCAGTGGGCCCATTGGACTTTTAGCCCCAACTCCAACGGCCGGTTTACCAACAGGGGCCTTGGGGGTTTCAAACCTTGATGCCAAGAGCCCTACCCCGGCTGGTTTGGGAGGTGCGACACCAGGTGACGCCGGCTTATCAAACTTTGCTGCCTGACTTGTGATGAATGAAGGTTTTGGAACAGCACCTGACGGCGACATGGGTTTGGGTGCCACAGATGGAGGCACTTTCACACCAGGGGAAGGGGGAGTAGCCACTGGCTTCGCTGCAGGAGATGTGGGCTGGGCAGGTGACCACGGCTTAGGAGAGGGAGTAGTCGATGCAGGTGGGTTCTCTTGCTGTTTAAAAGAGAATGGTGAAGGCTTGTGTTTCGGTGCAGCTGGAGGGGCTTCAACATCAGTAGATGGTACTGGCTTGGTTGCAGCCGGAGGCGCTTCAACATCAGTAGATGGCACTGGCTTGGTTGCAGCCAGAGGGGCAGCACCAAGCACTTTAGTAGGAACAGCAGTGGAGGCTTTCAGGCTAGGTTTACTCTCAACGGGTGGGGGTGATGGCTTTGGAGGGCTCAGAACAACAGCATCAACTGCTGGGACCAGAGCTTCTGGGTTGGGAAACACAGCCTCAACAGAAGCATTAGGACTAGGAAGGACAGCCTCAAGAGAAGCATTAGGACTAGGGAGGACAGCCTCAACAATTGGGGATGGATCTTTTAGACTAGGTATGACAGCCTCAAGAGATGCATTAGGACTAGGAAGGACAGCCTCAACAGATGCATTTGGACTAGGGAGGACAGCCTCAACAATTGGGGATGGATCTTTTAGACTAGGTATGACAGCCTCAAGAGATGCATCAGGACTAGGGAGGACAGCCTCAATCATTGGGGATGGATCTTTTAGACTAGGAATGATAGCCTCAAGAGATGCATCAGGACTATGGAGAACAGCCTCAATCATTGGGGATGGATCTTTTAGACTAGGAATGACAGCCTCAAGAGATGCATTAGGACTAGGGAGGACAGCCTCAATCATTGGGGATGGATCTTTTAGACTGGGAATGACAGCCTCAAGAGATGCATCAGGACTAGGGAGGACAGCCTCAATTATTGGGGATGGATCTTTTAGACTAGGAATGACAGCCTCAAGAGATGCATCAGGACTAGGGAGGACAGCCTCAATCATTGGGGATGGATCTTTTAGACTAGGTATGACAGCCTCAAGAGATGCATTAGGACTAGGGAGGACAGCTTCAATCATTGGGGATGGATCTTTTAGACTGGGAATGACAGCCTCAAGAGATGCATTAGGACTAGGGAGGACAGCCTCAATCATTGGGGATGGATCTTTTAGACTAGGTATGACAGCCTCAAGAGATGCATCAGGACTAGGGAGGACAGCCTCAATCATTGGGGATGGATCTTTTAGACTGGGAATGACAGCCTCAAGAGATGCATTAGGACTAGGGAGGACAGCCACGGAACTGGGATTAACATCCTCAACAGTTTCATTAATTATAGTTGATGCCTCTGATGCAAGAACGATCTCTTCAACTACAAGGGAAGCAGACTCTGAAGGCTGACCACTTTGAGGAGTCTCTGCTGGTAATGTAACAGCAGCAGAGACCGTTCCACTACCTTTGTAGTCTACTATTGGAGAAACCTCCTGCGACCGGATCGTTCTAGATTCTGTTTGATCTGGTGCTACAGAAATGGAACCTGCCTGGTCACCCGCCACAACAGTTTCAGAAAATGGTTTAGATTCAGACAGGGAACTGGAGGTTACATCAGCTATAAGGGAACTAAGGGGAACTACACTGTCAGGCAAAGTCACATTACTTTCTGTGGATGGCAGGACCACATCGGTCGCTGCCGCAGCTGTTGGCAACGGCGTGCCTGGCACATCACTCCTTACCTTGGACTCTTCTTTTTTCTCTTCTGATACTAGACTAGTTTTGGAGTTGGGCTGTGATATCTTTTCGTCCAGCCTGGCCTTGATGTTGTCAAATCTGTCCACACCCATGTAGTCTGCTTGCCCTTGCTCCCACTGAAGTTTCCTCTCCCTGTCATCTTTCTTTGTACTGCCTTCGGCAGACTGAAGGGTGATGTTGGCAAGGTCCCCTACAATGCCTCCCTGAGGATAGACCAAACAAATGACCACTTTTAACTAACGTTCATATAAGACGACGCATTCTGAATCAAATAATAATACTCCATGAATGTGGGTCTACTCCACAGCCTGAAGGATTAACACAGCAAAACAAAATCAACACCAACTAACGTCAGCTTATTTGTACTCATTTCAACACTAGTCATCAATAACATCATGAGGAAATTTAATGATTACTTAAATGGCTTAAAATTAAATGATTAAACATTTTTGTTTAAATGGTTGTAATAATAATTAAAAGTAAATTTCATTATCTTAGTATTTTCCTATTTCATTAGATCCAGATCTATTTATAGTAAATGAAAGGGTTGTCTGGCACTAAATCTACAAAGGGAGACCACTCAACTGTTTGAAAAAGAAAATCTAGTTGACTAAGTTGACTAATGAAAGGGGCAGACAGGTGTAACAGGAAAGGTTTTGGTTGATCTAACTAGACTGACACTCAAAGGCCATTCAACCCAAAGCAAGGAAATGAACAAGATTTGAGGCAAGAAAAACTCCATTCAATACAGAGAGGAAAAGTAAGTGCAGTGAAAGCAAGTGGTCAAATGTACTTTGAAGACATGCATATGGAACAGTACAGCTTCACAATCTCAGCCTATGCATTGTCTTATCTGTCTAGGTGGACATTGTCTTAGTTGTCTAGATGGACATTGCCTTATCTGTCTAGGTGGACATTGTTTCATCTGTCTAGATGGACAGTGTCTCATCTGTCTAGATGGACATTGTCTCACCTGTCTAGATGGACATTGTCTTAGTTGTCTAGCTGTCTAGATGGACATTGTCTAAGCTGTCTGGAATGACATTGTCTTAGCTGTCTAGATTGAAACTATATTAGTTGTCTACCTTGACATTGTCTTATCCGTCTAGAATGACATCATTAACTTTTAACTAAATTATGTTCGCTGTTCACTTTTAGGAAACTATGTTAATTTGTTAAACAAGTGATCTTATTCTTTTAAAGAACCCAATGACAGTAATTATACGGTAGATGAAGTTGTCAAGATGAAGTCTAAAACAGGCACTCACAGTACAGCAAAGCAAAATGCCATCCGCCTAATTTCACAAGTCACAAGACAACGTCAAAAAAAAAAACCCAAAAAAAAAAAAACCCAAAACCCCCCCCCCCCCCCGGGCACACCCACTGACAAAAAGTGGTATCAAGCAGCAGTGAGTGAATAAGCACAACAAAGTCATGCCAACAACACTGACCCCCATGAGTAACATGTTTCAATAGCTTGTTGTTGTTGCAGAACTTAGGCATATCTTGTAGACATTAAACTAGACGGTAAAATGGTAACCCAAGAAGTCTTGTGTCTTTCAGGAAAATAAGAGAGCTAGACAATAACTGGTAACCAAGTAAGGGGTATGTCTTTCACCAGAGACACATTATAGTCTAGGACAGCGGTTCTCAACCTGTGGGTCGCGACCCCTTTAGGGGTCGCACGACCCTTTCCCCAGGGGTCGCCTGAGACCATCTGCTATACAGTTATGAAGCAGCAACGAAAATAATTTTGTGGCTGGGGGTCGCCACAACATGAGGAACTGTATTACAGGGTCGCGGCATTAAGAAGGTTGAGAACCACTGGTCTAGGACATAACCAAAACAAAGAGTATTCTGGTAGGTAGTCAGGTGCTGGGGGTTTAGGGGAGTACAAAGGGGGGGGGGGGGGGGG
>CAXITT010000700.1:320660-333300 GCA_964033795.1 Lymnaea stagnalis | reverse complement strand
AAATAATGCTGCTGGTGGGTGGGGTGTCAACATAGTAGCCAACACCACTGTACACAAATAATGCTGCGAGTGGGGGGGGGGGCAAAATAGTAGAACTTGTACACAAATAATTTTGGGAATATGAAGGAAAATATTAACCAAAACCATTGTACTAAATAAATAATGGTGTGAAGAAGGGTTCCAAGTGGATGCCAAGACCACTGTACACACATGCGGAGAAGAGGGGGGCGGGTTGGTATGCCTTGGCAACAGTAGCGTAGGTCTGTGATAGACTTAGATATGTGCTAGAAGACGGGTTGAAAATAGACTGCCTATCTCTGCTACCTGTGTTGCTGGCGTGTTTGGTTCACAGCCAGGTCGACGCTTCTCTACCCACTCACCACTGGAATGAACACAAAGTAGAGAGGAGATACTACACACGTGCTACTACATGATTTCTCAACCTGTGGTGCTCGCAGGTTGTTCGTTGTTTTTTTTTTCCAGGGCTACCAATCACCAGGGCTAACAATCACCAATAAACAAATCAGTTTGGACCTGTACTCAATCAGCACCCTAGCGTACAGGGAAGATAACAACAGCCTCCATCCCCAGGCTACCAAGACAAATACTGTAATGACGTAGCTGGTTGATTATAGCTACTGTCTCAATCAGGCCCTGGAATTGGCCTAGATCACTGTGCCCCCCCCCCCCGAGTTTGGGGGGCGGGCCGGGGTGAGTACATCATGCGTAGACGGGTGGCGTGCCGAGAACGTGCTGGGCACACTGGCAGGTAAGTGAACCAATCAGCCAATCAGAAGGAGAAGATGAAATCACCAGTAGTGCGACATTTGTCCGTCAGTACATCAATACTTCTATTGTATGTGCTCTGTTGTTCAGATACTGTGCGCCGTGAAGAACATTTTAAAAGACAGCACATTTTTAAAGGCAAACTTTTAAAGCTAACGCCATCCCCTGTTTGCGACCAGACACTGTGGCGTGATTTCTAAACCAAATTTTAAAAACCAACAAACTAGAAATCAATGAGATATTGCTGTTGTTGTCCTTGGTGGAACACGTGATTCAGCGTTGAACACGTGATTCAACCGTATGTAACATTTGGTAAGGATCAAGTTGGTACAAATAGAATTAGAAAGCTATTAACATAATATATGATACAAATTGTTTTCAACTGTGAAGATCTTGTTGAACTGTAAGGATGAAAATGTCAATTTATCCTAAGTGCGTCCAGGTCTTGACTCGGTGTGTCCAGGACTAGTGTCAATATGCCCACGGTCTTGTGTCGGTGTGTCAACGGTCTTGTGTCGGTGTGTCAACGGTCTTGGCTGTGTGTCTAGGTCTTGAGTCGGTGTGTCCAGGACTTGGGTCGGTGTGTCCAGGACTTGTGTCGGTGTGTCCAGGACTTGTGTCGGTGTGTCCAGGACTTGTGTCGGTGTGTCCAGGACTTGTGTCGGTGTTTCCAGGACTTGTGTCGGTGCCCACATCTAGTTAGAGTTGTGTCATCTTCTTGTGTCAGTGTATCCACATCTAGTACCAGTTGTGTCATGTTCTTGTGTCAGTGTGTCCACATCTTGTACCAGTTGTGTCATGTTCTTGTGTCAGTGTGTCATATTCTTGTGTCAGTGTGTCATGATCTTGTGTCAGTGTGTAATTCAAGTCACAGTGGAAATCACCCAGTCACTAGTTTTATCATAACGAAAGTGACATGACCAAGACACTTGAAAGTCATTTTAAGTGTTGTTCTACAGTAACACTATATTCAGGTAGTGTTGTACTGTTATGCTTTCTTCGGGTGGTGTTGTACTGTAACACTATCTTCAGATGATGTTGTACTGTAACACTATCTTCAGATGATGTTGTACTGTAACACTATCTTCAGATGATGTTGTACTGCAACACTATCTTCAGATGATGTTGTACTGTAACACTATCATCAGGTGGTAGTGTACAGAACACTCAAAATTAATGAGCACACCTCAATGTGAATGAACTCTCCCAAACCATGGTCCATCCACATCGCCCCTCACCCCCCCCCCCCCAACCCAATAAAAACATTAAAATCACGCACCTCATTGTTGTAAGACATAAAACTGGTTCAAATTTATGAAAACAAAAATTCAAGTGGTGAAAATTCTGAAAAAGAGCTTTTAAAATAAATTCATGGCACTAATCACAGTTAGTAGCTACACTAAACATATGTTGGGACACTCAACATATGGTGGGACACTCAACATAAGGTGGTACACTCAACATAAGGTGGTACACTCAACATAAGGTGGTACACTCAACATATAGTGGGACACTCAACATATAGTGGGACAATCATCATGCAACAACACAAACTTATTGAACACTCATTGGTGCGGAGTAGGGGAGAAAAGGTAGAACGTATCTAATGAAAACCTTCAACAAAACTCGAAGTTTAGACACTACTCTAGACAGAAAGCTCACACAACCCCCAGTAGGCCGCTTTAAGGAGAGAAAAGAATAAGCCAATCAGAATGGGACATGAAATAGTCAATGTCAATAGAAAGTGCTGTGGTCATTACCAATGATATGCATCTTTTTAGACCAGGCCTGCACAACTCAAAATGTAAGGCGGGCCGTAATGCATTATGAAAAACTTGTGCGGGCCAAAAGAAAATAGGACAGGACTTGTGTGCGGGCCAAAAATATATAGGTCGGGGGAAAGATATTAAGAAAATAATAAGAACAACGAGTTTTTCGTTATCTCGCGGGCCGCAAAGTGGGTGCTGGCGGGCCATATGCGGCCCGCATGTTGCGCAGGCCTGTTTTAGACAAATGGTGACATAAAATTCAGAGCAACTGCATTAGTTTCAGAGGTTTGCAGTTTCATTTAGCTTACCTTCAGTTTCATTTAGCTTACATTCAGTTTCATTTAGCTTACATTTAGTTTCATTTAGCTTACATTTAGTTTCATTTAGCTTTCATTTAGTTTCATTTAGATTACCTTTGGTTTCATATAGATTACCTTTGGTTTCATTTAGATTACATTTAGTTTCATTTAGGTTTCATTTAGCTTACATTTAGTTTAGATTACATTTAGTTTCATTTAGCTTACATTTAGCTTCTTTGAGCTTACATTTAGCTTCTTTTCCAATCGCTAGTCAATATTTCGCAAGTCAGTTTTCTACTATTATTTAATTCATTTAATTCAGATCAAGTGTACGCAAAATTATGTCAACAAAGATGTATTCATGTACTCGATCTATACAAGCACTCTTCCTTTTGTTTCCACTGAATATTTATGAAAAGCTACATTTACCCCCCCCCCCCCCCCCCCCCCGGCCCCGCCCCTTTTTTTTTTTTTTGCCTGGTACGTGCCGGGTGTTGTAATACTCGGTATTTCAGGGTCAGTACCCGAGCAGCCACTTCTAGATTTCAAATGTGCGTTTCTACCAAGACTGAAAGCAGGCGCAAACTGAATCAAGTGGGATGTGGGATGCGTGACGTGTGATACATCCAACAGGTCATATGTAACGGGGCGGGCCACACGTCGGCCACCCTTGCTATGCAATAACAGGAACAGAGAAGACTGGATGGCCATACTCTAAATAGAAACCTGACTATGACTATGCACCAACGCAAAACAGCGTTCAAACTCAATAGAAATGTGTGTCACTTTAACATCAACAAAGGGATCATCTTTCCCCCCGTGACCTACTGGGACATAGGCCATTGGGGGGGGGCAGGGGGGGCGGGACCAAGGTAACACGAGACCAACGAGAAGTCAACACCAGATCTATTTCTATGGACTTTGAGGACCATCGACCGAACTAGCGTACTGACAAACACTTTCCAATATGTCCAGAGTGTGAACATAGAAACAGCTGTCGTCGTTTGGCGACTGGGAAAAAGACGCGGCCATTCCATTCCGTCTTGTGGTATTTTATTCATTTTGATACAAATTTTGAACAATCCAAGGAAACTTTGCTGTCGTATCGTACGACCGCCCCGCTTCTTAAGTAAACGCGAAAGTCCACTAACCTGGTTGGCCATGTGTAAGATACAGCAAGATGAAGCCACAAATTAGGTTTCCGGCCTTTGTGATTACCGTGTGTAGTTAGTTGACACGTCGTGGTGCCGTCATACAAGCGAGACAGCAGCAAGCGGGAACACGGACCGGACGCGTTTGACAGATAATGTCAAGGTGGAATATGGGGGGGGGTGAGCCTAGTTAGACTACCTGGTCTAACCTGTGAATAGCACAAACCCACGGGACGAAAGTGGTGCTATTTGCAAGGGGGGGGGGGGCGGTGGTGCTATTCACAGGTTCAGCCAGAATGCTGTTAAGTTCCCTTGGTGCAATAAAGGTTTTACTCAGACTCAGTGTGCTTTCAACAAAGAGGAGATCAAAATGATCAACATTCTAATGGAACAAGTTTATAAACATTTGTACACCTGGTTGGGTGGATTTTTTTCCACATTCCTTGGTGTATTTCAATAGTATTGATACTTTTTAATACTTTTAACATTTCCTCTTTGCATTGTTTTCATATAGTTTTACAAAACTGTCATGCTGCCATAATTATGATTTTTTTTTCTAGTTCTAGTTAAGAATTAAAGAAATATTTTTTTTTAAATAATGGGCACCAAAATCAAAAATGGCAGCGAATGTTTGCAAGCAGCACCAGCTGGACACAAGGCTTGAAATGCAGCCTCTTTTGAAAACAAAATGGAACGTTCTAAGATGATCTAGTACTATTCTGAGACGGAATCTCAACATGTTGGTAGTTCCAGTGTAAACTGTGCATTCCCAACCCTCAGTCTCACTGCCAAGCTGACCACACGCTGTTGGACCGGGACTTCAGATACCCACAGCGCGGTGGCTGCGACTGGGATTAGCAAAACGAGCCTCACACCGAGTTCATGACGTATGATGGTCCCGGAGCAGCATGGCGTGTGCTATTCACAGGGAAGGCGCGATGTTATCTCACAAAAACAATTACTCATCTCGCGTTTGACAGGACGCGCCATTTAAAAAAAAAAAAAAAGGGGGGGGGGGGGGGGGGGGGTTAAGTTAAGAAATCGATCCGTGCGTTTAGGGTTTATTTAGCGCATTTACCAGGGACATCGGTATTTCATGGTTCGTTATTCACAGGTTTCACTGCGCTATTATCAAACGGCTAATCCACTCTCGTCCCTCTTTTCCACTCATCAATACGATGTCGGAACACCATGGTTACCGGGACTAGTGTCTAGAGCCATCCAGTAAGGAAATTATTCAAGATTTTAAAAAAGTTTTGTATATTTAAGTTATTATGACAAAGGATTGGCCATACGGTAGCTTGGCTTTAGTGGTTCAGCCAGTTGAAAAAGCTATGGTAAACCAAAATAATTACCTCTGCCACAGTGACCCTAATGCTACACTACCGGTGCAAGGATCTGATACAAAATTTAGTTTAACTAATACTATTATCAATTTTTTTTTTATTAAACCACAATAAATCAGGGGCGACCAACCCCAATAGACAAAAACGTAATCTTGATCGCGAGTACGCCATAGTCACCGAGACACACGCCGTCTCGCCCTGACATTTGGCTTATCAATGAAGTCTGCCACTGCCATACCCATTCGTACGCCTTAGCCCGCGTGGCAGCTTTCCGATGAGCCCTTCGTTCAGGCTATTGTGTACTAATAGAGTACCCAGACCGATCATGTCACACAACTCTCCAACCCCTGTGGGTCCATCTGCAGTAATTATCAAGCAGAAGCGACTGCGGTTGAAGAAGCTTTACATCCTAATATCTGCACTATTCACAATTTACCCCAGCAAACAAAGAAATGGCGTCATCTTCTCCGGATGCAAATAAGTTTTTCTGTGACTTTTTTCCCCCTACAGTCGCTACAACAACATCCTATATAACAGTAGCTGCTAAGAGTGTGTCAATTCTCCATGGCCACAGGGCACGTACACACACAGATGTACAGTATTGTTTAATTAGTGTTACTGCACATACATAACTCTCAGCTGCGCGCACATTAAACCAGCGGTTCTAAAACCTGTGGCTCGCGACCCCTTTGGGGGTCCAACTACCCTTACACAGGAGTCGCCCTGCAGCAACGAAAATAATGTTATGATTGGGGGGGTCACCACAACATGAGGAGCTGTATTTTAAGGGTCACAGGATTAGGAAGGTTGAGAACCACTGCATTAAACCTTTATTTTTCCAATTCTTTAAATGAGGCCTGCACAAAATGCGACCCGCCAGCACCCCCTTTTCGGCCCGCGAAGTAACGAAATATTAATTTTTATTATTTTTTTTTTTAATAACTTCCCCCCTGTCCTATTTTCTTTCGGCCCGCACAAGTTTTGCATAAAGGGTTATGGCCCGCATTACAATTTGAGTTGTGCGGACTTGCTTTAAATGATTAGACTTGAATCAATTCAAATCAGCGTTTATAATAAGGGCGTGTATGAAAAAAGAAGTCAAATTTTATCAAGAAACAACTTCATTTTTAAAATATAAATCCGACATTCACCGGGCCGCAATGTATAACGTGCCGGGCCGCATGCGGCCCTCGGTGGGCCATCGATCCCATAAATGATTATTCTTCCAAGCCACGCGCGTGATGAACTTTGGCGGGAAAATAGTTGGGGGATGTCAAGCGAGCGTCAAGGTGAAACCTACACTCAAGGTCAGGCCCGTTGCTTAAGTTCACTATCTAAACTGGAATACACGCCAGTAGGGTGGGCCCGCCCTACGTACCATACCAACCCACTTTTCCAGCACTAGACTTGCACGCATTGATGGTGTGTTGATTTTGGTCCAGTGCTATGAATGAAAGCATTAGGACAGCACACGGCCGGTCTTCCCGTTCTTTCCACGTGAACCCAGGGACGCATTACCACCTGTGTCAGACAATGCTCTATTCCCAGCCCGAGCTCGTCCAGACTGTCAGGTATGCCCACCTCTTTCTTTTAACCCCATGCCCTCTCGTTGCCCGTCAAGCGTAGTACTACAGCCATGGCCAAATTGAAACTTAACCGTAGCCTTTACAGCGAGTCTGTGTCAAGTGTAGACCATTTGAAATGTCTTAAGAGGAAATATGAAGCGCAGTGTATGGGAAAGATTTGAGGAAAAAAATAATAATAAATACAACCCAAGGGAGTCGACTCCATTACAGTGCTTCCCAAACTTTGGCGGACCGCTTGACGCGTTTTGTTCCATTGCACCAAGGACCAGTACCATATTTAATTATTTCTATTGACCTAAAATATGTATGTTCTCAGCCAATTGAGCGAGACTCTATTCATTCTTCCCATTTAGTGCCTGCCGTTTGAGTTCAGACTTTTTTTTATTGGGGGGAGGGTGTGTGTGTATGTGTGCGCGTGTGCGTAATGGCTCGCGGACCGGCAACGTAGACTCGCGGACCGGCAACGTAGACTCGCGGACCGGCAACGTAGACTCGCGGACCACCACTTTAGGAAGAAGGCTTCGTTATCGAAACCAAAAGAAGAACAGTCGAGTTAAAAATGGCGTGAAAAATCAAAATCAAAGTAACGAGGAAAAAAAAGCAGTACCGGTATACACTGATCCCAGATAAGATAATTCAATGCAAAAGCCTATGTAAGAAATGTTTGCATGGAGCCGTAAAAACAACTGATGGATAAAGGGGGTCAAGACTATACAGAGTTGAGAAACTTTGAGTGTGTGGGGAGGAGGGGGGGTTTGGGGGTGGGGGAGCGCGTCAGCTTTGTCTGGTCGGTAAAAAAAACAAATCAAGTGTCCGCCATCTGTTTACCAACACACACGTGTAGCACGCCCCCCCCCCCCCCCCCACACACACACACCAACAAAAGGAGAGAGAAAAATGTCACTAAGACACAGACAGACGCCTCGCACCGACATTTTGCCATTCAATGAAGTCTGCCAGAACCCACGACCTTTGCTTTAGTAATGGATAAAATAAAAGCTTTACTGAGAAAACCCAAGCCAGACTTCACAATACCACGTGGTCCTGCTGTCAGCAATTCGTACATTGTCTACATGCACATTTCAGCACGTGCTTTTGATCGTCAGTTTAATCGAGACAAGGTCACGCCGTTGGGAGACGTGTCCAACTAGGCACGTGACGGCACTGACACATAATTTGAATACAAAATTAAATTAACAAATGTGTTGAATTATCATGGCGACACTGTTCATCTGGCTTTAGGCACTATGCCCTGTTTCCAACCGCTGTAAAGCTTTATGCTCTTCAAGTCACACATAACATGGTCATGGGAATGCGTCAGACCAGATATCCCTACCATCATCTCATGAGTCCACCGAGGCTTTTCGCACTGTCAGCTCTTCTGTGTCAGAAATGGCAGAGACCGTGGGTAGGGGCTCTAATAAGGCTACACTTAATGTCAATTGTAGTCTCATCTGCTTAACATCTGACCGCAGTGGCCAATATGTAGAGTGTAAAGGTTCTCAGTAAGCCAAGGGTCTGACCCCAGTGGCCAATATGTAGAGTGTAATCGTTCTCAGCAGGCAGGCCAAAGCCCTACATGGGCTGTAGCGCCACAGTGATGGATGAATGGTTCTCAGCAAGCCAAGTGTCTGACCCCAGTGGCCAATATGTAGAGTGTAATGGTTCTCAGCAGGCCAATTGTGTGACCCCAGTGACCAATATGTATATTGTAATGGTTCTCAAAAAGCCAAGTGTCTGACCCCAGTGGCCAATATGCATCGTGTAATGATTTCCAACAACCCAAGTATAGCATCCATTAAACCGTAACCCCCCCCCCCCGACTACTTAGAGAAACCAAACGTACGCAAATAAGTTCAATTGAAGCAATATTTTAGGGCCGCAATACGTTAGCAAATCACCACACAGAAACGTACATAATTGCCAAAGTTTACTTTGTATTTTTGATTTCTTGAAGCTTCCACAACGATGATGGTCACCATCTTACTTTTTGTTTTGCCAGCCATAAACTAAAAATTGCATCCAACTCTCCTCCCCCCCCCCCCCCCCCCAAAAAAAAAAAAACAACAACACGTTGGGAAACGCTGTATTTTTGTGTGTGATAAAAGCCCGTCTCTAAATGTGTATACTACCATGTTAGATTAATTAAGGCAGTGTGGAAGTAAGGAATCAAAACACCGGCTATGAGAATGGCATGCAATTTCGATTGAAACATGCATGACAGTGCATATCTATGTCACACTCTGCCTGGCTTTGTTTCTCTACTGTGGCGTCAGCCAGTCATGGCAGTAGAGTAGACAACTTTTGGACTGCTGAGTCGGGGAATAAAAGGCCAGGGTCACAAGTCAAGGAAGGTCACATCTGGCACGCTGGGAATGCACAGATTAGTTTTCCCCGTATCTTACTCCAAGCTTTGACGGACCAGACGGGAAAATTAAATCCAGGGACTGTGAGAGGTTGTGGGTTGAACAGTGGGGCATCGGGGAGGGGGGGGGGGGGGGCAAGCGAAATCGAGATAGGAAAAAAATTAAGTACGCTTTTTAAGGTCGTGTCTGCCCCGAACACCTTGCATTGTTAAAGATTGCTGGTATGACTGGTTTGAAAAAGAACCCTACCAGATGGACTTAGTGGCGGCTGGTAAAGTAGTTCACATGTTCGCTATCATAATGAACAGCCACACATCTGCTGGAAGCATATTTATATGTTTAACGTTATCATGCCTCTAATTTTACATTATGATAGGTACTGAGTTCATTCATTGTTGCAAGATGCGCTCAGATATCTTCTATGCCATGCAACAGTCAAGTCGGAGACAATGTCACTTCACCAAATCAATGCCATACAACAGCTCCTTTGTCAGACCATAGACATTTTCACTTCAACAATCCTCTTTGCCAAACAAGGGAAGTTAGTCAAACCATATAGACAATGTCCCTTAACCATTGACCTCAAATTGCCTTGAACTATGAAAGACACACAAGAGATACAACACTGACCTCAAATGCCTTGACCTATAAATGACCTCAAATTGCCTTGAACTATGAAAGACCTCAAATTGCCTTGAACTATGAAAGACCTCAAATTGCCTTGAACTATGAAAGACACAAGAGATACAACACTGACCTCAAATTGCCTTGACCGATGAATGACCTCAAATTGCCTTGCACTATGAAAGACACAAGAGATACAACACTGACCTCAACTAGCCTTGAACTATGAATAACCCCAAATTGTCTTCAACTATGAAAGACACACAAGAGCTATAAAGTAGCAAGTAAAGAATCATATAGATCCACTTTTACCATGATGCCATGTCCAGGTCATACAACATATCGACTTTCTCACGTCCACAAAAAAATTTCAATCGACTAGTGTAACACACGACGGCGCTATTCTGCCTCACTTTAAACAAAATGCAGTTCCAAGTCAAGACTACCACTCAAGTCGAAAAGTGTTGGTCATCTTGGCGTGGGAAGGACGAACTATATAGTGTATCAGTCCATTTATTATTATCATCAGCTACGGTTTAGTGTTATCACACGACAAGTACACAGCTATGCATGGTATATTACACAACTACAGAGTACAATAAACTACTCCAAAAAGGTTAAAACATTCTGAACATAGCAATACTGTAAACCAAACTCGCTGGTATTACTAAACAATAATTGCACGTGAACTTGCAACTTGCTCTGCCTTAATTAAAACTATTGAAAAACAGTGAACTTTGTCGTAGCATATCCCACTAACGTTTGCACTAACATGATTATAAAAAAAAAAAGTTTAACAAAACAGGTTAAGGTTGTTTTTTTAAAAGCCAGGGCAATTAAAAGGACGTTTCGGCTAAATGCCGTCTTCAGAAGAGAAGACAATGTAGTTTTCTCAAGTCTCTGTTAAGAAATTTCGATCCGTGATTATCAACAGAACAATTAGCCACAAAGTTGAAACAAGAGCAATTTTGTTTTTAGTTTATGATAAGAATGAAAGAGATAAGAATGATAAGAATGTCAAAGCCCTTAGTTGTATATATCATCCGTGGGGAGTTCCGGGGTCATGGGGCACGTGCCCTATCAATGCATCGTTAAACTTCTTTATAGTTCATTTCAAGATCACTTTTCTTCGAGCTCTCAATGAAAACCTATGAATACGAGGTGATAAGTATCATCATTTAGTAATGTCATGCACTCTTAGATCTGAGGACCAGGAGGTTTGGGGTAACCAAAGGGAGATCTGACTTTACCCTTAGGTCACATTCATAAAATCGAAGGTTACCTTTGAAGTGGAGTCTTCACTTTCACCATCGTCTGTTTCCGTTATGTCATTGCCTGGGTCCAGATTAATGTCTGGGTTGAACACTGTCACCCCGACCCTGCCTTGCTTTGGATCCAACTGTTCCCCAGCACCCTCGGCGATGGAGCTACCATCGCTGACCGCCTCGCTGCACAGTTGGTCGCCACTTTGTGGATTGTGGTTCGCCGTGTCCCCATCCGTGTGAGCCTTCCCCTGAGGCGTCAGCTGGTCGGTTGCCGAGTAATGCTCGGACGGAGGCATCTCCGGGTTGACCGAGCTCAGCGGCTCTTCGGGGTAGTGGCTCTCTAGAGGTTTGTACTCTCTGTACACGATCGGGACGTCGACCACTGTGGAACTGGGGGTGTCCTGACTAGAAAATGATTGAGATTCGGAGCTGTCGTCGACGTTTGGAGGGACATACGGGTACAGAATGTTGTAGGAGGTGGTGGGTGACCCCGTGGTGTTGCTGTGGCCGTGGTGGTCAGCAGGAGGTGACCAATGATCGGGTTCTGGGTAGGGAGGGGTGGACCTATCATGCGCAGGAGGTGGAGTTTGCTGCTGGGTAGAAGGGTATGGGAAGGTGTGCTTCTGTTGAATGGAAGGATTCTGTGTAACACATATGGGGACAGAACATGACAAGCCTAGTAATACAAACATTAATTGGGAGAGGGGGGTGAGAAATAGCTTGGTAGGAGAAATAGCTGGGTAGGGGAAATAGATACAGCTTAAGTTTAAAAGTGGGCAACAAGGATCAGAAATTTAAAAAAAAAATGGCAATTAAGATGAAATTGTAAAGTAAACAGATATAAAATGAAAAACAAAATGCCTAGATTACACTATAAATAACTTTGTTAATCTGTAAGCTGTCGTGATGAGGTGGCCTCCAGGCGTAAAGCCAGAACGCTTTTAAAAAAGGGGAGCGAGCTGTGCTCATCACCTTTTGTACGTTGCAATGCCAAATAAATTGGGGAACGAGCTGAGCTCATCACCTTTTGTACGTTGCAATGCCAAATAAATTGGGGAACGAGCTGAGCTCATCACCTTTTGTACGTTGCAATGCCAAATAAATTGGGGAACGAGCTGAGCTCATCACCTTTTGTACGTTGCAATGCCAAATAAATTGGGGAACGAGCTGAGCTCATCACCTTTTGTACGTTGCAATGAAAAATAAAATGGGGAACGAGTGCATGGGGTAGTTTTTTGTTTTGTTTTTTTTTTGCGTAGGGTCGCGCAATATCACACGACGGTGCTGAATTTCTTAACATAAAATTGAAACCCCACAAAGGCGCTAAAAAGAAAATTTCATCATTGGTACAATACAAAGCAAGTTTGGTGAGAGCGGACCGATCCATAGCCTGCGTGTCCCTCGGCCAACTCACAACTCTACGAGAAGTGATCATGTTCAATGACCAA
>CAXITT010000700.1:292149-311334 GCA_964033795.1 Lymnaea stagnalis | reverse complement strand
GGGGGGGGGGGGTCAAAAATTGTGTAAAAATTGTAATGGACACCCCCTATGCCTACTACTCAGGCTCTTGGAATGGGTATGGCGGAATGAAGCCATGACAATAGGCTAGTAGGCTGAGTGAGTAGTATACTACTACAAATCAAATGACTTAGTCTTAGTGACTTAGTATTCGGATTCCATAGGTTAATACTTATAACTTATAGGATGGTTGAAAGATCACCAGAAAGTACATAACCAGATTTGCCAATGCCCCATATTATTATACTATACCAGTAGGCTATACTTACTACTACTTTACTTAGTACTACTATTACTATATTAATATAATTATAATAAACTACTGACTACTACAGACTACAGTTACAGTACAGTGTCCGAAATAGAAGAAAATTTTTAATAGACTCAAAATTATAATAAATAGAGACCGTAATACATAATGCTCCGATCATGTCTTAGTTATTAGTTGCTAAGATGTTAAACAAAATCAGAAGCATGGCTGTAAAATGCCCACGAAAGTTCGTCCGGCATCGAAAGTGAAAATAAAAAGTTTGTTATTGTAGGCTAAATAAAATATTACAACGTCAACATAATCTTGAAATGAACCACACGTCCCATGTTTCATCTTCAAAGAAGTACGTGTTGAGAATTTAAATTTAAACATCTTAGATAAATGCAACGATTAATTATTTTCCTATTAAAATATATTTCGTTTACAAATGATTTATTTAAAATTACAACAGAATTTAATAATAAATAAACGCACCTCTATTTTCTCCCATGTTAATCCGTTAGGGTCACCGTCTATCCACGAAAGGAAGTACAACTATGCCCAATGAAAGAGATGCTGGAAGTCATGTGGGCGGTGTTCTTTAAAAAACAAACTACACCATAGTTTTAGCTCACGAGAAGTTCCTCGCAATCACGATTTTCCCCTCACTCACAACACGCGGCGATCCACAAGCCCAACCTTTCCAAATTTATTCGCTCTCACTCTTACTATATTTTAAATAGGTCTGGGTACGCTTTAAAGAACATGTTTTCTTCTTTTATATTAAGATAATAGATGGTGCTTAACAATGGAAAAGAGTTTGGCTGTTGGCAAGGACGTCTTAAAAGCATCGGTAGGGGGAGGGGGACCAGGGTTTCTTTCAGCTATATCTCCGGTGAGCAAAAGTATTTCCAACAATATTTTAAATGAACTGGAGCCGCCGGCCCCCCCCCCCCCCCGAAAAATCTGAAGTGCCCCCCCCCCCGAAAATCTGAAATGCTCCCCCCCCCCCAGGGGTGGAAATTTCTAAAAGAAAAACACTGAGGGGGACAGTGCAAAATAATGCACCGAGGCCCCCTATTTCCTCTCTAACTTATTCAAGTAATGTTAGGAAAAGCATTTGGGGCCCATTTTTTACTATGAGTTATGGTCGATGTTGCTTCCAGGCAATATCATCGGTAAAAGAAAGGGGGGAGGGGGCATGCTTTAGAGACATTCGAGAGAGGGGGGGAGGGTGTCTGTCAGTGCCAAATTTAGGAAAAATGTGACCCAAGGACGACACTGACTGGCCTCATCCTCTCCATACATTAACATAAATTCATTCTGGTTGAGACGTCCCCTGAGGGTATGCTTTCGGCCCCAGTTTTGTTTCGCCACTCGTACTCATAAAAAAAGTACAGGTACCTGCATTAAGATCAAGCAGAAATCAAGGGCGCTGACGGCTCCCTAAAAAGCTGGAAATTGTGTTTTAAAGGGGAGCTGTTTGAGCCCCTCCCGAGAAATATTTTTATAAATTCAAAATTCAGTGCATTTTTTGGTACATACCCTAGTTTAGTTGTGCATCATTCTAAACTTGGTTGGCAAACAACGGAATAAATGCTAGGAGATCGTCCGCGTAGACGGGGAAGAGGGAGGGGGGGTGTTGTTTCCTTAAAAAGCGGAAAAATGCGGGCAAGTGGGAGGAGGGGGGAGATTATGGATATTTCCGTCATCCCCAAGCTCGCATTTGTTTAGTTATACGCTGCGTTAGGGTCACTGTGACCTCTATAGCTCTATAGCTGATCTATTTGAGGAATTTCAAACAATATTATGACGTGAAATACCATTAAATGAAGTCATGTCAATGTATGCACTGTTTTATAACTCACCCCCTCTCTACAAGGATGTAATTTGTATCCTAAGAGGACATATAATATTCTATAGACGGACGGACGGTGACTATGGAAAAGGGGAGGGGGTGCAGAAGTGGATCACTCTGGGAAACGCTGATATGGAGAGGTGGCATTTTCGGCCAATTTTTTTTCGTGGCAGTGGGCGACTAAAATATTTGACCAACGGAGGGGGGGGGGACACTAAACCATAACTACGCCAAGGCTATGGTGTATAATAAGAAATGTATTTGTTTAAAAAAAAGTGTGGGTGGGGGTACTGTTAAAACATGGATGATTTTTTTTTAAGTTAAACATCTTTATATTTTTTTATCTATTGCAATACAAATATCCTATAATGGTAATAAAAATTGAAACTCAATTTTA
Source organism: Lymnaea stagnalis (assembly GCA_964033795.1). Classification (NCBI taxonomy): domain Eukaryota; kingdom Metazoa; phylum Mollusca; class Gastropoda; family Lymnaeidae; genus Lymnaea; species Lymnaea stagnalis. The sequence goes on along the minus strand of CAXITT010000700.1, from coordinate 308,811 downwards.
TTTAAGGTAGCATCAAGACCACTTTTGAAAAGTCCCACTAATTTTTTTTTTTTAATTATTTAAATGTTGTTTTTTTTTAAAATTCTTTCTTCTTGATTTAAAAAAAAAAAAAAACATTTAAATTTTATTACAGGTAATCTGTTAAAAAAAAAAAAGTTCGTCTCAAAATAATACTGCAAACATTATTAATTATATGAAAAAGAAACAAATACTTATTTTGCATTTATATAAAATGCAAATGTTTCCAATTTTTTTCAGTTGCAAAAAAAAGTGAGACCATTATATTGTTTTGTAGAAAATATAAATTATAGATTTTTTTGAAAATTTTAAAACTGGACCAGATTAAGATTAAGAAGCCCATTATAAAACTCTTTCCTTTACTTTAACCGCCACAAAAATCCCTGGATTATTTTTTTTCAACTGACCAAATTTAAAAAAAAATTTAGTACCAAAATAATACAATTGATAACGGACTTACAAAAATGTGTTTAAAAAAAAAAACTTGGGAAACCTGCCTGCATTCTAATGACCACGACCACTTACCTTGAAATCAAATACGACGATTTAAAAAAAAAAACTGTGTGTGTGTGAAGGACGTGTGTGTTCGGATGGGGGGGTTGGTCCCGAGAGTATTATTGACATGTCTAGAATTTTGAATAGAAGGGGTCACACATCAATGAACCAGTGTACATATATCAAACACATGCATGCAATTATTCAAGGAATAAAATATTGCAATCTCGGTTTTCTCTCTGAATGCTCAGGGCTTTCGGTGTATAGGTTGACTTTATATTTGTACACAGGACTCCAGGATATTGAAAACGTTAAAGTTAGTGTACGACAATAATTTTTAAACAAATACAAAGTAACTAGTAAGTTATATTATTGTTAATACGTGAGAAATCAATAACTAGTCTGAGTTTTTTCTTGACTGAGTCTCTCAATTATGAAAGCCATTTAGTGTTAATGCGAAATATAAAACTACATTCACCGTCATTGTCAATTCAATGGCCAATGGCTGCCAATGGTGATTTGGGATTGTTGATTGTTTGCGTCACTTTCAAGACACGTTACTTTAAATTAAATTTAGCACTACATTACATTTTACATAAATGAAAATGGACTAGGCCTAAATTTAAGCTTAAGTTTATTAAATAAATTAAAGGCCGGCACTACGTACACTGCAGCCGTGTACCTAGCGAAACAATTGACTTTGGCCTGCGTACACCACGGCGGTGTACCTAGCTAAATCATGGTCTGTGGCCTGCGTACACCGCAGAAATGTTAAGTAGCAAAACAATGGTCTTTGCGAGTCAAATTTTTTGGCGTAACCGGTATTTGTAGATTTAATGTTATACTCGTGTTAAAACTGAAAACTATTTATTTAAAATTCGTTTAGCACCTTGGGAAGATATTGAGTAAGTTCCTCGCTTATGTGGCAAAGTACTTGTAAAGCATTTCTTATTATTTTTTGGAAGGGAGGGGGCTGGGGGTGTAATGTTAAAAGTTAAACAATGATTTATTTTTAAAGTTAACCACTTTATTTCTCTCCCCCCCCCCCAATATATTGAAAGACATATATTTATTAATTGTTGTAAGTTTTATCATATGATCGTGAATCTTAATAGGCATAAAAAGGGTAGCTAATTTGAAATTATTCTCTCCCCCCACCCCCACCCAGTTGCTGTTGTTGTTGTTTTTTTTGGGGGGAGGGATATTATAAATATAACATTGTATGTGATCCCTCGGGGCATGGTGTAAAAATGAATGGGAAGCCAGTGAATCTATTTTGTTAGCACCAAGATATAATTACGCCACAAATACATTACAGTAAGAGAATCACATACATTGATCATGAAGTCGTGAAGTTAAAGTTGTCCAAGGCATTGTCATTGTGATACCAAGCGTGTGTCAACACAAAACAATAGTATGATGATGAATACGAAACACTGCAGTGTTTTTTAAAAGTCTTTTAACAATAATTAAATATCATTGATTTTGTTTTACATTGGCATTACACATTAGTAAAAAATTCCGGGGATGCAAAAGTTAAGTTTGTTGTGCGGGCGTCCTTTGTGGACAACCCCTATCCAGAGCCGTGATTTGTGAAGGGCCCCTTTTTAGTTAAGCCTCTGCCCATAACTCACCTCCACCCCCCACTCCCCTTCCGGCAAGGATCGATTTCTTAAAAAAAAAAAAACAAATAAAAAAACTTTGACAAAGCGCAAATCCTGTCCCAATTCCATTGTGCAATGGTTTCTGTGAGAAAACGTCGTGTTTTACCCCGAGAATAGCATATGCCATGTCAATCTGGAAAAAAATTCCTTCATGAAAAGGGTAAATGCAGAACTATGCCTATGGCTTTGCTATACAGTTTGCTACCGCTCCGCAAGTTTCTAACATCGAGGTGTTTTCAAAAGATTTGCTGTGAGACTGAGTTTTGTGAATGAACCTTTGATATCAAGGTTGAAATACGACCATGCACAATAATGACATTGATATTCATAGTCATATGATATTAATGATATACTGGTATTTTCTTTGGGTGTTCGTAAATGTAAAATGTAAATATTCAACTACACGAAGAATGTTGAAATACAATAGAATATCACTTAGTATTCATAATGTTTCTCTTATACATGTTACATACACTATACATGCGCTTTCAGAAACTTTAAGTTTGTTTTCCAATGTCTAATGTCTTATTACTAAATTTACCCGGTATTTTCAAAGTCAAAGGCCGGCACAACTTGTTGAAACACTTATATATATATATATATATATATAAGTGTGTTTGATATAATATTTAAACATATATTTAAATTGTTTAAATTGCTACAAAAATATTAAAACTAAAATGGGAGGGAAAAAAAAACTCGATCCCCTACTGGGAATTGATCTCAAAATATATTATCGCCAAGCGTCCACTCTACCACTTGACCACGCAAGATCTTCTCTAGCATGCATATCTTAAAACAAGGCCAATGGTACATTTTTGCCGTGGTGTACCCAGGCCAAAGCCCACGATTTCGCTAGATACACTGCCGCGGTTTACGCAGGCCAAAGCCGATGGTTTCATTAGGTACACCGCCGCGGTGTACGCATCCACTTCGTAAATTAAATGGTTAGAAAAAGAAAAAACAACATTTTCTTAGTAAAAACTAGCACAATACTATTATAGGCATAGGCTATGCCTATACTATACTGTATGTGTATGGCTATGACTATGGCCATGGCCCAATAATGTCATTGTTCATTGCAGTGTGATGATTGTTTTGAGGATATTGAAAAGTGTGGGTGTATATATTATTTCTGATTGAATTTTTGCGTGTTAACTTATGTCTATGTCAGTCTATGTGCATTTTTTATCAAATTTACTCCATGCTGTAATGGTTGACTAACACTAAATTGTACAGTACAGGACTAACTTACTGCAACTGTATAGTGAATAATGGGTAAATTTTGGGTTAATGGTATGGGTTTCGCCAAGAGTTGTCTCACCCTAAGTGCAGTGACAGTGATGTCACTTTAGGAAATCCCAACACTGAAGTTTGAATAGACCTATTAATTGTAGACGATACGGTTAATATGAAGTATATTAAAATTTAATTAGCCATTCATTTGTATTAAAATTCAACTTACACTTTCAAAAGAAAGGTAAAAAGAAACACATCCTTGCTGGTACCCCAAGACCAATCACCAGTGAAAAAAAAAAGACGTGCGCCAAAAGTGCTGTAATTTGATTGTTTTAAAATCAAATTACCTGTATGTTAAAATGTGGTAACTAAAGGTAGACTACTTGCATTTGGAATGATCTTCTAGGGACTTGGGAGGGGAGACCCCCCTCCTCCCACTTTAAAAACCAAAACAAGAAACAAAGAAATCCTCTGGGGACGGGAGACCAACCTAGTGACCCCTCCCCAATTTAACAATAAGAAAACTATAACTTGCATTATGTGAATACAAACATCAAAATCTTTTTAGTATGGCGCTGTAGACAGAAGCGGACCTGGGGAACCTCCGTGATCTATATACTGTGAAACACATCACTGGCCTTACCGCTAACCCAAAATCAACTGAATAATGTTATTATTGCTATTGTATAGTAGAACCCGGTTATGTCGTCGGCCTCGAGGTTTGCCAAAAAGCATCAAGATAACCGATTAATCGAGATAAAGGAAAACCAATATGGCGGCAATATATTAACATGTGCTTGAAATTTCTTTATGTACACGATGTGGGTTTATAAATGAGATGTATATGCACATATTTTTGTCGTTTTTGTTTTTTGTTTTTTTACACAACATCGTTACCGCGATTTGGTTGATGAAGCAATCAGGATGCTATAAAAATGTACATACATGTTTGCTAACAACACAAAGCATATGTGGGGTGTCACTTTTCCGGAATTCCCGATTCGTGACACTAAATATTTTTCACCTCTGGATTCGCGAGTTTTTATTTTTCTCTCGCTCCAAATTCGCCAGTTCAGTTTATTCAAATAAGGGTTCTGGGTTTTAAAAAAAATCAACCCGTAAGAACGTGTGAAAGCCTATATTAAGCAACAAGCGGGTTTGCTATAAATAGAACAGGTACTGCAACCTTTTGTTTGCAAACCTCTCACTCATCACTTCTGCTGTGTCAAGTTAATTGCGCAGACAATGATATTGTCATTTCATTTCAATCATTACAGTTTGAAGTCTGCACGTTTCTGTCGTATATAATTTTCAAAAGCCTGCTATTGGTCATGGGGATCGAGATAACCGAGATAAAGTGGCAAATTAGGTCCCCTTTTGTGCTCGAGGTATCTGGGTTCATCAACATAAAAGAATTTACATAACCGAGGAGAAAATGCTAAGTCAAAGAGAGAATTTGGTGGTTCCACTTCAAAAATTTTGACATAACAGGGTTGGCAAGGTAACCAAGGTCGAGATAAGCGGGTTCGACTGTAGTTTAAAAATCTGGTCTCTCGACTGCCAATGTATGATAACGTTATTTTAGATAAAAATATGGTATTTTGACTGCTACTGTATAATGTTATTGTAGTTAAAAAATCTGGTATATTGACTGCTACTGTATAATGACATTTCCTAACTCAATTTCCGTCCTAGAAAAATAAAAAGAAAAAAAGTTATGTGAAAAGAAAAGAAAACAAAATTAAAATAAAATATGTTTGGTTCAATTTGGATCTGTGAATCAGCATTCTCTGCTTAAGTTCACTAAGTCAAAATACACATCCCAAATAGTTGGTGTAAACTTAGAGACAGAAATTAGGTGTGTTTTGAGCAGGGCTAAATGCAAAGAAATAAAATCTGTCTTCAGTTTTTTTTATTGTAAGTGGCTAGCTCATTTTTATTTTTCATTTTTATTCTTTACAGAAATCTGAACATAATGTCAACCTACACCAAGCAAGAAAATGGGACCAAAGAAACTGTCCTTCTCAGACAGGCTTTACCAAAATACAATTTTCAACAGGCTCGTAAACTGCCCAAAGAAACCATGGTCGATGGATCCCATTCTGAAAACCCAATTAGAGAAGATAACCTTTTACAAACCCAGACTACATTTGGAATAAATTCTGAGCTCCTTAAACCAAGTTCTTCCAGGCCTGTTGCTGTTGTTGGGGCCTCACACCATATTAGGCCCCAACCAGACACAGTAAATGATAAATTATTAACCGGACAACCAAATCTACCAGTCTTGCCCATGCCAGTTTCTCAGACTTACAATTCTGCTTCGTTAAGGCAGGCTTTAATTCCACAATCAAAAGAACACCCAACTGCTGAAAATCCGCATCACAGAACAACTGTCACTGGTGATGTTGACACAACTACTACTTTTAAACCTCAAATGACCATTAGACAGTCAGTAGACTTGCTACAATCTGAAAACTTATCTTCTAGCCCAGTCATTGCTGCACACTGTGGAAGTAATAATTCTTCAATCCAAAATTCAACATCAGTTACCATGGTTTCTAGTGATACATTATCTTCTGACAACATCACAAGATTGGAACATGAAAAAGATGAACTAAAAAAAGAATTGAAGATACAGCTCCAAGTTAATTCAGAACTTAAACGGCTGCTGGTAGCCTCAGTAGGAGAAGACCTTAGCCAAAGGGTGGAAAGACTATGCAGGTAATTATGTGAAACATTTTTGGTTGCACCTGATTTATCAGCAGCTTGTGTGTCATAGTATAGGCTAATATTTCAACAGAAAAGTAGTTGTAGTAAAATACAGTTACATATCTAAAAATAATAATCCAAGTATTATTGCAGATGAATATTGATTTTAAAAAATTCCCATTCTCTGTGATGTATTTATTCTTTAAGTCATTTGTACTACACATGTCCGGACATATACTATAGACCAGAGTTTCGCAACTTGGGGTGCCAGGTGACCCTTCAGGGGGTACAAGGAAAAGTGATTATATAAGTACAGAGAAGCCATTGAATTTTTAGTTATGATGTAAATGTTGTGATATTTTTCCTTTTGTAATTCAATAAACAACATTAGAAGTGGATTTTTTGGACCTATTTAAAATGCAGTTTGTTACATTTTTCAGGGTGCAAGACATAGGGGTGTAGTTTGGGAAACCCTGCTATAGGTCATTTTGTATTTAAATTTAAACAATTGTTTGGACACACTGGTAGGTCTACCAATAAAGATGAACCTGATTATAAATGACGCTAGATTTTCAGGTTCTATACATTTAAATTAATTTAGGTACAATGTAAAAACACATTTCTAGTTGCTTTTTATTAAAATGATTAAAATGATTTGTAATGCATGTGTATATTTTCTTCGTGTAGGGATCGAGCACAGCTCTCCATGGACATTGGTGGTTTCAGTAAGAAACTCAATGAAGATTATGAAAATCTTGATAAAGTTTCAATTCAGGCAGATATGTGGCGCAGCAAGTACTTGGCGTCACGGTAAGTCACAATATTTTAAAAAAATAATAAAATGTAAACATATATTGCTTATTAAGGCGACTAAGGTTTTATCTATAATTTTTTTAAAACTTTTATTTATAATTTTTAGCATGATAATTATGTTATAAATATTTGTATCAAAGCTAAAAAAAAATGAATAAAATAATGTTTGAAAGCTAAGAAATAAGAAGTGCATTTTTAATGAAAAGTTCAATTTCAAAATATGGTTGGTTTAGTCTTTGTAATGATACAATATGGCACATTAATGAGTAACTTAAACTTCTTTCTGTTTACCAGGTTTTTGAATAGTTTTATGAAACTGTAAATATGTAAAATTATGAAATGTTATTCTTTCTTAGTGTTATGATTGAAGAGCTTGGTAACGCTCGAGCTTACTACTCACTCCAGTGCCATGAAGCTCAAAATGCTCTACAGCAGTTGTTAAATGAGAGACATGAACTACGCACAAACCTCCTGGAGGCTTACAAGTAAGAACCATGAGTGTTAAATGAGAGACATGAGCTACGCACTGACCATTAGATTGTTAAATGAGAGACACGAGGTACTCACCAACCTCCTGGAAACCACATGATGCCTAAGACCAACATAATGACCGATGTCACAGTGTCATTAGAAATGTCAAAAGCTTAATTACCCGTTAGCTTCTAGGGGTAAAAAATTATCCCATAAGAATACTGCTACATTTTTAAAACTTTGCTAGACTTTAATAGATAACAATTATTTTTCTTTTTTTTTTTCCAAACATGTGTGGTATCCTTTTCTAATATTAAACAATCTTTGAAACTGCTTCATTCCATATGACAAGAGTGCTGCAACAAGTGAAAAGTGCCTTTGACCCCCTCAATTCCCAATGCTCGTCATCTCTGAGGTCAACCAATGTTTTGGAGCTATCAAGATCATGTCAGCAGCTGGCAGAAGCCATGCGATTCCGACTGCTCCCTGCCCACGTGGCTGTTAACATTGATGCTGACGTAACGGATGAACTATGGTCTCATTCTGTAACACGGGCAGAACAGTTTGCACATGAAGTGAGTTCAACTCAAAATATTATTTAGATTCAGAGTCACAATTTCTGAGTGATGTGACAAAAAAAAAATACTGAGCAGACAAATCAAATAGAAAAATTGCTTTACCTAATGTTAAGACATTAACTTAAATTAAGTGGTCCAAACAGGAAAAAAAGCATTTTTGAGTATTTTTCCTTGTTTTCCAGAGTACAGTGGGCCTACAGTAATAATATATATATATATATATTTATTTATTTATTTATTTATTTATGTATTTATTTATTTATATATATATATATATATTTATTTATTTATTTATTTATATATATATATATTTTTATATATACATTTTTTTTTAATTTAGAAAATTTACTTTCTACATTGCTGAATAAATAAAATGGNATATATATATATATATATATGTGAATTGGTTTTAAACTATGTATTTGCAAAATATTTTACTTTTTTCCCTATACTTGTCTTTGAAAGTGAATTTGGCAAATATTATTCCGATTTTACAGCAGTTTCATGAGTTCCGATTTACCCCAAAGGAATTTTCAACTCTTGCGGTGTAGTGCCTATTCAATTTATTGGAATAATTCTATCACGATGTGTAAGAGCAGAACCTGATCTTTAGTTTATCGAAGTATTTCTTTTTTTTTTAAAATGTTTAAATGTGATTTGAAAATTTGAAGAAAAGCGTGTGAAAATATTGGAATTTTAGTACTTTCCTTACACTGATAGAAAGTTCAGGTTTTTGGCTACCTAATCACATAATATGAATTCATTTAGCATGATAGGCGCAATGCCACACTGTTTACAAATGCACCACTGTCATTCAAATTCTCATGATGTTGTGGCCAGACTTAAAGATTGCTGTAGATTCCACACTCTAGTAGGGTAATTGCTATAGATGCCACACTCTATTTGGGTAATTGCTATAGATGCTACACTGTATTAGGGGAATTGCTATAGTTGCTACATTCTATTAGGGGAACAAAGTCAACAAGGGAGATTAAAAAGTATTTATAAAAGTTCTCTCCCTGCAGTCATCATCCAGCAGATAGATGAGGCATTTTACCACAATTGAATTGAATTTTGCACTCAATTCAATAATATTTTTATTGATATTGTGCATTGATTTTTTAAAAATATTTTTCTGTTAGTGCTAGTTACATTTGTAGACTCATCTGATGCCATGTTTTTTTGATATGTGTAGACACATCTGACATCTTGGAATACACATTTCTATGAGCTGAAAGTCATTAAATGTTTCTGCAATGGATATGATTAATTTTAGTTTGGACTACCTACTTAGATACATTGTGCACATATTAGATTTTTGTTACCATTCTGCAGGTGCTCTCCCGGCCAGTTGAACCGACTGGATCACTGCAGTCAGGATCCTCAAGGCTTATACCTGTAACTGGACCACATGATTCTCTTATTAAGAGATTTCACCCTCACACTCGGCATGAAAACCTCACACTCAACTGCTGTGAGAAATGTCAAGGAGAGATCAGTGTTATCTGAAAACATCACAAGGCTAAACACTTTTGATGTCATCCTATCCTTAAGTTGAAAACACTCTGTATGTCATCTAATCCTTCAGTGCTTAACAATCAAGGTGTTATCCAATCATCAAGTGCTTAACACTCTGGGTGTCATCCAATCCTTAAGTTCTAAACAATCTGTATGTCTTTCAATCCTTCAGTGCTGAACAATCTAGGTGTCATCCAGTCATCAAGTGCTAAACACTCTGAGTGTCATCCAATCCTTAAGTTGAAAACACTCAGTATGTCATCTAATCCTTCAGTTCTGAACAATCTAGGTGTCATCCAGTCATCAAGTGCTTAACACTCTGGGTGTCATCCAATCCTTAAGTTCTAAATCAATCTGTATGTCTTTCAATCCTTAAGTTCTGAACACTCAAGGTGTCATCCAGTCATCAAGTGCTAAACACTCTGAGTGTCATCCAATCCATAAGTTCTAAATCAATCTGTATATCTTTCAATCCTTAAGTTCTGAACACTCAAGGTGTCATCCAGTCCTCAAGTGCTAAACACTCTATCCGATCCTTAAGTTCTAAACATTCTGCATATCATCCTATCCTTAAGTTTTAAGCGCTTTGGAAATTTTCCATTCCATAAGCTCTAAACACAACCAACCCAATAAAACTAAAATGAATTTTATTTTATTTTTAAATTATGAAATACAAGCAAAATTTTTTGGCTGGTTGAGAAGACACTTGAAATGGTTAATCTGGCCAACAAGATCTTATGGGGAATCTAGTTAAAAACTGTTTGCATCCACAAAACTCTCATTAAATATTTGTATGTAACTTATTACTATCGCTGTTCACAAACCTGCCCTATTAACTAGTTGTCTGATGTGATATGTTAGTTATCAACTCACTATAATTATTTCAATGCTATTAAAAATTTGTTCAACTTATTGTCTAGAAATCTAAATTAGAAAATTATGGGGCTGGCCATCAATAAAATAATTTTCCTGCTGCTCTCTGCACCTAAAGGTTGACCACCTTGGCTTTAAAATTACTATGTTTCAAGTATTCGTATATTTTATATATTGTGCATGGTGTAATTACCTAAACAAATATATATATTTAATATATATAAATATATGTTCATGTTATTTTCAAAGTTGAACTAAAGAAGACATCATAAATTCATTTTTGAGTGCATTGTTACAAATAATCAAAAAATTAATTTTTTAATTTGTTTGATTTTTAAATTACCAAATTACAAAATACATATTACTTTATAATTTATACTAATTTGTTTACATTTTAGATTCCATAATAATACATTGTTTTATACTATATCAAGATATGGTAAAGGGTTGCATGATGTGCGGTATTAGTTGTAAACGTATAATAAAGTGAAATTAAAATTAAACCAAAGAGTACATTAGTATTTACTATAAAAATAATGGCTTAAAAACTTCACATTTTCATTTTTTTTGTTGTTGAAAATTGTTAAGTATAATTAAATTTCTTTTTTAAAATTATTTTTATTTTTACATTTAAGTAAAGAATATACATTTTGGTCTGTAGCTTTTTTCTAATGTAGGGAATGATCTATTTCATCCCTGACAGTTTTTGATGTACAGTTGTTCATATAAGTGGCATGTTTTATTAGCACCACTAACATAAATTAATCTGTAACATTTTGGTATGCAGTCCTGTATATCGAAAAATTGATGGATCCCTATTATTTTACTTATACACATAATTAATTTCTCCCTAAATGCTGAAGTACAATTTGCTGAATAAATCCCATTTGATTTGATTGCCCACTTCACCACATAGCAGTCAGTGATCGGCTTGTTAGGGTATCAGAATCATAATAGCCACAGAGGAAATGGTCGGGATCAAGAATCATACATCCCAAAGGGAATCCGGTGGATATCAAGAGTTACGTTTATCCACTATTGCTCATGTCATTGCCTCACCTACAAAGGTAAAAACATTGTTTTGTTGTGCAGGTACAGTCACAGTAAAACAATGTTCCTATCATGGCTCACTTAGATAGCAGTCTTGATATTGATTAAATCCTGATGATAACATAACTTCCTTTGGCGCATTTCATTGAATAGATGTTCTAGTCACTGAAAACAATTACAGTTCAACTGTATGGATGCAATTTATCTTAAAAAAACTATTAGCATAATATTATTATGTGTTTAATGTTGAAGTCTGTTCTATTTAACTTTTTTTATGGTCATGGGACAACTTTTAAATATGAAGAAACCTCTTAATTCATGCACTGAATAAATTATATATTAACATTATATAAATTATACGCCTCAGTTTACTTTTGTCCTAATTTTATAATGTTTTGTTTTTAAATTTAATTTCAATTACTTTATCAAACTCTTACCTGTGAACCAAGACAACACACCAATGTGTCATGACAACATATCACTGTGTCAATGCAACACACCAATGCATCAGTGCAACACACTATTGTCTTAGTACAACACATCAATGCGTCATGACAACACATCAATGTGTCAGTGCATCACTTTATTTGGTATGCCCATTATATACATGTATGGAAGAGAATAGGAGCCAGAATGATCAAAACCGATCGTGGGCCATCAAAATATAGAAGAAAAAGAACACACCAATGCATCATAACAACAGACCAATGTGTCATGGCATTACACCAATGTTAAAACTAGCTAAATTTTAAAAACAAACCAGGTTTCAATATATCAGACATAATCTTACCATTAGTGTATATTTTTTTATGCCGCCATGTTCAAAGCCATTAACTTGAGTCATCCAAAGAAATGAAGCACGTTTTAAATGATCTTGGATTTAACGTTTGGCAACACATTTATATGACTTAGGATTTAACGTTTCCCAACACATTTATATGACTTAGGATTTAACGTTTGCAAACACATTTATATGACTTAGGATTTAACGTTTGCAAACACATTTATATGACTTAGGATTTAACGTTGCAAACACATTTATATGACTTAGGATTTAACGGTTGCCAACACATTTATATGACTTAGGATTTAACGTTTCCCAACACATTATATGACTTAGGATTTAATGTTTGCCAAAACATTTATATGACCTTGGATATGATATTGCCATCACATTTATATGACATTGGATTTAACGTTTGCCAACACATTTATATGACTTAGGATTTAACGTTTCCCAACACATTATATGACTTAGGATTTAACGTTTGCCAATACATTTATATGACTTAGGATTTAACGTTTTCCAACATATTTATATGACATTGGATTTAACGTTTGCCAACACATTTATATGACTTAGGATTTAACGTTTCCCAACACATTATATGACTAAGAATTTAACGTTTGCCAATACATTTATATGACTTAGGATTTAACGTTTTCCAACATATTTATATGACATTGGATTTAACGTTTGCAAACACATTTATATGACTTCGGATTTAAAGTTTGCCAATCCATTTATATGACTTAGGATTTAACGTTTTCCAACATATTTATATGACTTAGGATTTAACGTTTGCCAACACATTTATATGACTTAGGATTTAATGTTTTCCAACATATTTTTATGACTTAGGATTTAACGTTTGCCAACACATTTATATGACTTAAGATTTAACGTTTCCCAACACATTTATATGACTTAGGATTTAACTTTTGCCAAAAAATTTATATGACTTAGGATTTAACGTTTGCCAAAACATTTATATGACTTAGGATTTAACGTTTGCAAACACATTTATATGACTTAGGATTTAAAATTTTCCAACACATTTATATGACTTAGGATTTAACGTTTCCCAATACATTTATATGACTTAGGATTTAAAATTTCCCAACACATTTATATGACTTCGGATTTAACGTTTCCCAACACATTTACATGACCTTGGATTTCAAGTTTGGCAATACATTCATATGACCTTGGATATAATATTGCCATCACAGTTATACGACCTGTGACTTAATTCTGCAACCAAAAAAAAAAAAAATTAAAAATTCAGTATAAATATTATTCTGTTTCTCTTTCACTTTTGATCATTGGCTCGTTATAACAACTGGCTAAGCTAATCTGCCTGGTGCAAACAGACTGGTTATAATCAATCGTTTAGTTAATCCGAGCGTTTAAATAAGCTGATTATAATCAATGGCTACTTTTTATTCAGACGCATGTTTGAATGGGCGTTCAGTTAGCAGCGCCGTCCGTCCGCACGTAGGGCCGCACCGTGCTGCGTCCATCCTCCTACTAACGATGTGTAAGTTGTGTTGTGGTGAATTTCAAACGAAACGCAACCAGCACCCGCCATCTCGTAAAACCCTTTCACCTCCCAAATACTTTCCTCTGACCGATCGATTCTCTTGATCCCTTTACCCGAAATGCGCTTATTCCAACTTGCGCATCCATTTCCAAAGAGCACTTCACTGACTTCACAGCATCCTTCATAATTACCGACATCTCACCACTTATGACAACCAGCATCGCATTACTACAATAAGGATTTCAATTATTGTAAGTTTAAACACAATATTGGGAAGGTTAAGGTCTAGAATGGCAGCGAAATTTAAATTCAGTCTTCTTTACAACAGCATGAAGAATCTTTCTTCTTACATTACCACATTGTGAGTTTTTATGAGCGTGTGTGTGTGTGTGTGTGTGTCACTGTGGGAGGGGGGAGACGCACTGTGGGAGGGAGGGAGAGAAGCATTAAAACATTTTATGCGTGCGATCAGGTGGTGCCAGGGGTAAGAAAAGCTTGGGTAAGCGTGTTAAAACTTGTGTAGTGAGGCCCCCCCCCCCCCACTCTTCCTAAATGGGAGGGGGGAGAAGCACTGTGGGAGGGAGGGAGAGAAGCATTAAAACATTTTATGCGTGCGATCAGGTGGTGCCAGGGGTAAGAAAAGCTTGGGTAAGCGTGTTAAAACTTGTGTAGTGAGGCCCCCCCCCCCCACTCTTTCTAAAACAAATGCAATACATTTATTTCCAGTGCAGCTGTTTGGTACAACCCAACGAATAAAATTACGCCACAAATTAAGTCTCAGGCACAGAATCACATACGCCTCAGGCACAGAAACACGCACGTCTCAGGCGCAGAATCACATACGTCTCAGGCGCAGAATCACATACGTCTCAGGCACAGAATCACATACGTCTCAGGCACAGAATCACATACGTCTCAGGCACAAAATCACATACGTCTCAGGCACAGAATCACATACGTCTCAGGCACAGAATCACATACGTCTCAGGCACAGAATCACATACGTCTCAGGCACAGAATCACATACGTCTCAGGCGCAGAATCACATACGTCTCAGGCACAGAATCACATACGTCTCAGGCACAGAATCACATACATCTCAGGCACAGAATCACATACGTCTCAGGCACGGAATCATGTTCGTCCCAAGCACATAATCACATACGTCTCAGGCACAGAATCACATACGTCGCAGGCACAGAATCACATACGTCTCAGGCACAGAATCACATACATCTCAGGCACGGAATCACATACGTCTCAGGCACGGAATCATGTTTGTCCCAAGCACATAATCACATACGTCTCAGGCACAGAATCACATACGTCTCAGGCACAGAATCACATACGTCTCAGGCACGGAATCACATACGTCTCAGGCTGGGAATCACATACGTCTCAGGCACGGAATCACATACGTCTCAGGCACAGAATCACATACGTCTCAGGCACAGAATCACAAACGTCTCAGGCACGGAATCACATACGTTTCAGGCACAGAATCACATACGTCTCAGTCACGGAATCAAGTACGGTGGACTTAAAGTTGTCACGGCGAACTTTTTAATTAGCACCCCAAATAATTATATTTAAACTGACGTTACCACGCTTTGAAAGAGAAAAATCATAAATGCAGAATATTTGTTGAACATTTTTATTTATTTAAAAAAAATGATTTGTATTGTTTGATAAAAAGAATAAAAATAAATGCTATGAAATAAATGAATAAAATCCTTGTTATTAAAAAAAAAGAATTCCTTAAAAAAGATTTCACTTTAAATGCTGTAAACATGATGTTTGATATTGTAATTGGCAGAACAATTTGGATAGAGTCTTCGAAGATAAATAATTCATAATAATTGATTTCTATTCCCTGCTTTGTTTTTATGTTACTTAGTGTTGAAACCCCTTGTTCCTAAATAGAGGTTTTGCAAAAGGCAGCAGTTGTTGGCGGCCTCCTCATGTACACGCTTGTGCAGATCTTGCCGTTTTTGAGCATAAGTTGACGTTCAATAGGTGTGCAAGGTTGCGGACCGCACCGGGAGACACCCCACAGGGGGTGAGGGGTGGTGAAACCAAATTTCAAATTGACAGAGCTCACTCGGGTCGGCTTCTTAACATATACAAATTAAATTCAAGAGCAGGGTACCACCCTACTTGAAGCGTTTGCATCTTATCTTGCCACAAAAATTAGAATGAGTTAATAAATGTTCTGGCAATCCACGTGGAGGATTTAGTTATCATGGATATAAATCTAGCGATATATATTTTGAATCCTCTTCAACAGCTGATGTCCGAGGTGATAAGATATGTGAAGTTTCACGATTTGGAAAGTTGAAGTTGGAGAAGTGCTTCTGGGAATTTTTGAAAAGGCTGATAACTCTGTCGCTCAAATTATCGTTGTTGACTGCGTCTGCTTTGCTGATTGAGTGAACGGGTGGATGGGTGAGCTAAGACCTACTTTTTTAAAAAGTGTTATACATAGGTAAAGATTAAGTCACTTTAACAGGGATTTAAAAAAAAAAAAATAATAATTCTACTTTAGTCGATAATTTGAAGATTACAATTTTAATGCTGAAAAGTAGAAAAGAAAAAAAGACTTTCTGTCTAAAAATGCATCTACACAAACAAAGTCTGTGCAGAAAATATTTAAAAAAAAAATAAAAAATAAAAATAAAAGTTAATGTGTGTAATGCATTTCAAGACATTGTAATAATTTTCTACTTTAACTTTTTAGTTCGTTTTAAGTTATCCTTCTACTATGGTGGCACCTTGTGTTGTGAAATCCTTTTCATTATGACACCCCGCTCTTGTATTTAACTTAGATGATATCTGTTACGAAACGGACTGGATTGAGCTCTGTGAAATTTCCCTTTGGTTTCTCCCCCTCCCCTTTTACTGGATCCCCCC
>CAXITT010000700.1:281638-291955 GCA_964033795.1 Lymnaea stagnalis | reverse complement strand
GGAATGATTGGATAAACATTTTTAGACAAAAATAGACAAACAATTTATTAAAGTAAAGAGAAAATAAAGAGAAAGTAACTAAGCTGATGCCCTGTCCGTTCGTTCACCATACAAATACGCTACAGTAAATTAAAACTATATTAAAACATTACTAAAAATTGTGTGCCCCCCCCGGAAAGTTAATGATTCCCCCCCCCCCCCCTCTTAGAAAGTTTTCTGCGGGCGCCCATGGCTACGGCTACTAAACACATTTTACAGGTCCTCGCTTATACTCATAGTTACAATTTGAGACATGCTAAAATTAAACAGAATGAAATGTGGATTCATTTTTTTAAACTAAAGATCGTGCGTAACCCCGGTCCGTTTTAGAAACCCTACAACCACTACAAAATGAAATTAAATCGTCTGTCTTTGATTTACAGCAGAAGAGTGGGTTAACTTCCTTTTAGCCTCGTTTGGAAGGCTTCATAGCAATGATGGCGGACTATGCGAGTCGTAGAGCAACGAGAGTTGACATTTCAAACTAGCCGAAACAGCAATCCTAAACACGGGAGTTGTTGTATTCAGAAAGAAAAAAAATAAACGTTTTAAATAATTCTAAAGACAATTAAACACTTAACATTAAATTTTAAAGACGGTAAATATCTTGTCTCAGTTTAAAACAGTTTGACGAGTTTATTAACTTGGTGACTAGTGACTTTTTTGAAGTTTTGATTTGGTTGTTGGTTAGGCTTTGTATTACTATTAATTATTGCACCTAGCCTAATAAATAATAATAAGTAGCCTATCAAACAAGTCAATAATTGAAATAGCTACCACAGCACTTACAGTAACTAAGTAAGTGTTGCACCATCAGTTACAATAAATTTTATCAGTAATGCCAGTCCAGTCATTAATTTAAAATTAAATTAAACCTACTTAGTACTACTGCTACAACTACTAGTAGTAGTTGTACTAGCCTTACTCTAACTTTACAATCTTACAATTATAACTTGGACTTGAAGTTAGATTTATAATGAATGGCAAATGGTTTATTGTTGAGTTTTTACTGTTAGTGTTAGTTTAATGGCAAAAATGCTACAAACAATACAACTTAATTAATAATAATATCATTCATATTCATATTAATTAATCATATTAAAGACAATTATTGTCAAATTGAATAACCCGTAGGCCTTCGCCACTCTCCTAATAGGAGTCCTATCTTATGTAGGCTAAAGTTTATTTGTAAATTTAGGCCTAATTATTATTTATAACTCACAAACTCAGATAAAAAAAAATTTTAATCTAAAGGCTAAAGGCTTAAATCAAAACTTAGACTTAGAGCCAATAAGTTATGTCTATCTCTAATAGTTTACTAAACAAAATTTAATTAGCAATAAGAATTATATTTATTATGAAGACACTGGGTAGAGTGATTTAAGACACAAGAATAAATGGGGTTTCTGATCGCTCAATTTTTTTTATGGTAATACACAATAAATTCAACACCTCGTTCCACCCTTTAACAGACAACACTTAATTCATCAGATGAAAAACTAAATAAAAAAGATTGTTAAATAATCTAATGAATATTTTTAATTGCAGTGCACATTATGTAAAAAAAACCAGCAACTGAGGCTATGCGAGGGAGACTGAGGATCGCAGGCGGTTGGCTGGTCTTCAGTTCATATCTTATAACTTATTCACACAGTAAAAGTTGATATGCCTAATTTTGCACTTGGCCCTTTGTTTTATTTATTGGCAGTAAATAAGGTCATATGCCTGTATGTAAAACAACAAGTTCAAAACCATGTAAATGGTATCAATGAAATTAAGCCTGAGTGAATCTCAAATGTTCATTGTTTGATATTTTTTATAAACTATCATTGATAGTATTCACTTGACTTCTGCACCTTTGGCTGTTGTAATTATTGTACTTGATCAAATTATTTTGGTAAACAAAATGCACATTTTTATATATTTTAAAACAAAAGCATCAATTAGCAAGTTCAGTATTATAAAGAAATAATTTTAATATTTTTAATTTATTATGCAATGAAGTTACATCAGCATGCCAAAACCAATTGAATAGGGTCACTAAATGAGGTGGTGTAGTCCATTCTCTATAGACTAGATTAGACAGTAAAAAAAAAAAAAAACTCAACAGAAAAAAATTCAAAAGAATTAGCATTTTAAAAATTCATAGCACAAATCTTATCTTAGTTTCTTAATGTTGGTTTGATTTTTAATATATAAAAGGTGCTCCATACTAGTTTATACAACACAATTTTATAATTTTTATAAGATTTTTGAATATATTTTTGTTTTTACTGATGCTGCTAAGGTACATATTTCATCTCACACTTGCTGAAATAGTTGATTAAGTTTGTAGCCAAAAGGTTTATCCTTAAATAATGCTTAGGTCTATGTGAGGAAGTAAAGATTTTGCTTTAACCATCACAAATGCATAGGGCACTTAACACTCTAACCATCGTGTGTTATGCTTATGGTGTTTCTTGTACTACCTAACAGACCCTACTTTAGAGTTAGGCTAAATGAGGTAGTTAGGATAAAAGTACTAAGGTGTAGTCAGCATACACACTCAATGGAAGATTTAGTTGTTTATATTTTAATAGAGAAGCTGATAAGAATTTTTCATGTAGCACTAAATTGTAAAAATTCACTTACATATAATTTAGGTGTATGCATTGATACTCCACCGATAAAATCAGTTGGCAAAGGTGATGAAGAGGGGAGAAAACCTGTGGCATCATTTTTTTTTAAAACACTGTTTATAATAACTTCATTCAATTGCCTGGTATTCAGAATTGAAAAGGATAAAAGTGGGGACTGCGATCAGGTTAAGTAAAAGAAAAAAGTATCACAAGGTAGGGTAAAACCTGAAAAGGCATGCAACAAAACACATGTGAAACGGGTGGGTGAAACATGGTGCTAAAGAAATTCCCTAAAATTCAACACTCCATTTCTTCTATTAAAGATAGAAACTTGGTGTCACCCATAGTCGCAACAATAAACAAAGGTAGACTGCGCTGGGCAGGACATATTGAAAAGATGCCGGATTGTAGAACAGCAAAAGTGATATACATGCAGAAGCCTAGGAGCGGACGGCTCACCAGTCTTCCAAGACTGAGATGGATCAGCGATGTAGAGAAGGGTTTACTCAAGTTGGGTGTTCACGCATGAAGGCGGAAAGCCGTGGATCGATCCGAATGGAAGGATGTGGTGGAGCAGGACAGGGCCCTACATGGGCTGTGGCGCCACTGATGATATCTTGGGAAAGCTTACACTTACAGACTTACAGTCATCCATTTAAAATGGTGCTTCTTTTAATTCTATGGCAATCGATCAATATTCAAAATTTCAGTCCAAGTATCTAAGTATGGCTTGGCTCATACCCTATACCTATTGTAATTAACAGGCTTATTTCATTTACCTTATTTTTTAATAATTGAAGACTAAGTTTGCTAACTAAGACTAAATTGGTCTATTTTAAAAACTAAAAACTGATTGGCTTAGCGTACATTTTATTAGTAAGGCCAAATGATTCACCTCAAATTTTATTACAATAAATACTGTACCGCTATGTCTAATCAAAACAATGGCAACCAAGACTAGATTGTTAGAGTTTAATGCTGCAATGCGCCTTTTGTCAGAAAAAACAAATCTTTTCATGTTCTGAAGAACATGACACCTGATTTAATCGGATCTAGGAAATGTTGCAGCTGTTTTGCTCCCTGTCTGCAATGCTGCGGGTACATCTATTTTTAATATCTTAGTTACAAACATGCGAACATTGCACACATTTCTTGTAAATTTAATTTAAACATGGAATCTCATCTGCTCCACCCAGGGCCGTAAGGAGGATTTTGAGCCCAAAGGAAATCCAAACCTTGGTACCTACAGATTTCCAAATAATGTATCAAACGTTATGAAATTACACCATTGGGGAACCCATTTTGGGCAAGGCCCAGAGTAATTTACTCAATTGCCTCTGTCTTTGCACGGCCCTACCCCCAAACCCATTTCCTCCATTAGGACTGATTGTCTATGTATCTTATACCGTATAAATATATATAAATATCATTGATTGAATTGTACTGCCACTGTCATAAAATTTAAGAAATAATATCAACAACTAAGCCTTCTTAATCACGTGTCTAAATTTTTTTTTCCAGTCAAACTTTGACCCTTGTTAGTTGCCTAAAGAAAGGAGCAAAGATCATGCCCTGAAATAAATTTAGATGTGAATGAACAGAGGTTTGAATTTTGTAAGCATAAACTGCGACCATTTGGAACTGGTTTTTAATCTTTGAGCGGAAGAACTGAAGATTAGCTCCAAAACTATTTGGAAAAAAAGATGGCTTTAAAACCTGTCCTGAAGATTAAAGTGGATGAGCTATTTCTAAGATGGCTCAGCAACTCTGAAGTGCAGGTGAGCGTACCTATACTATTAAATAATAATACTTCATTTATGAAGCAACTTTTTGCATATTTGCTTAAGTTTGGGACACCAACACCAACAATCTTGACCATTTTTATAGAGTATGTTGTTAGAGAATAATTATTTTTGACAAGCAGCTTTGAAATTAATGACCAGCGAATTCCTATTATTTTATTGTTCATCCTTCTCATGCAAAGATGACCAAGTCTAAATTCAACATGAGTAGTAGCCTTAACTTGGGCTGTATTTTGTTTGAAGTCAGGGAGAGTTCCGTAATTCTTCAGCCTCATTCTCACCCATTCCTATTTTGATTCAATGAGAAGACTTGATCAAGCCGACTGGGAGTTAGACTAAGATGCTGTGAATGACCAGCAGTGCCTCTTGTGTCTCACTCTGCTCTTTATGTGTTCCACATCATACACATAGCTGGGAATTTTCATTGTTTCAATGTCGTACTGCCTTCGGTACTCCTTCTGCGGGTTTGAATTAAGAGTTTTCCTTCTCTTAGATAGGTCTCCATCCAAGGTTAATGAGTCTTATCCACCCAGGATGCTGTTGTTGTATTTTGCTTGTCTGGGTTCTTGCTGGGGATTGAACTTCCAGTCCACAATTTCGGAAGTGATATATTTTGACCTAACAGCCAGCCACTTAAGAGAGCTTTAAATATCTAGTCCTAACTTTGTGGAAATTCTCACTTCATATAGTTGTGAGAGGTGACTCTATCTGCTTTTTGCTTTCAATCATAATGGTCCCTGTACAGTTATCCTTCAAAAATAAATAAGGCTGGATAATTCCTGCTGGGAAAACAAGACACAATTTATTCACCAGTGATCTCCCATGCTTATTTCAGAAGCATATATAATTGTGGAAATTCACCAGAGCATAAGGCCCAATTTTAGAAAGTATTGAAAAATTCACTAATAGCATGGTCACCAAAGAGATGATAGCATGGTCACCAAAGAAATAAAACATTTATCCCTGAAACTCACAGATTTTTTAAAATCACTCCCCCCTCCCCCGGTTATATTTTATTGCCCCCCCCCCCCCCCCCCCAGCTATTTATAAAAATCTCCCCCTATGTGACCCACCTGGATTTTTATCAAAATCTTCTCCTGTTATATGAACCCCCATGACTTTTTATCAATATCTCTCTCTCTCTCTCTCTCTCTCTCTCTCTGGTACATAATAACCATGAATTCATATGAATAAATCCTCTTGTTATTTTTAAGATCTCTCTGAGAGACAGCCTGGCACAACTGGCCAGAGGTGAAGTCGTGAGTGCGCCAACAAAATCAACATCCCAAGGCTTGCGAGGCAGCTCTCCGAGGGGAGCCAGCAGCTCCCTTGTCACGCCTACATCCCCCAAGCTGCCAAGTCCTCACAGTCCAAGGCGACCTCTTCATCTCAAGAAACAGAATGGGGATGTTATAAATACACAGAAGGTGGGTGCTACATATTATAATGCTCATTCCTAACATTTCCCTATCCCTTACATTTCCCCATCCCAAACATTTTCCCATCCCTAACATTTCCCAAAATCCCTAACATTTCCCCATCCCTAACATTTCCCCATCCCAAACATTTCCCCATCCCTAACATTTCCCAAAATCCCTAACATTTCCCCATCCCAAACATCTCCCCATCCCAAACATTTCCCCATCCCTAATATTTCCCAAAATCCCTAACATTTCTCCATCCCTAACATTTGCCAATCTCTAACATTTCCCCACAGGGTTTAACTTTGTTTTTTGTTGACAGTACATCAAACTGTTTTCTCTCAAGTACTGTTGCATAAAAATTCTTTGGTGAAAAAGGTTAAACTTAGACTTAAACACAAGATATGATTTGACTGATGCAATTTTATGAAGTTAGAGAACAGCCTTGTCATGAAGATTCAGGACATAAAAGAGAACTCATGTCATGCAGAGTTGTGAAGTGAAAGAAAACATCGCTGCGTGAACTGTTCCATCTCAAAATTCGCGGTTACGTTTGTGGCCAAACGCCACATATTTCATCTATCTCAATCATATTATATTTTAGCAGTAAAAAATTGTAACAATTATTGTGTGTTATTATTAGAGGTGATGTCAGAATAATTTGAGTTGTAAACGCTTTTAGCTTAATCGGAAATTACCATAATATTATTTATCTTTACTTGTCAGCGTAGTGATTTATGCCGCATTCAAGCAACTTTTAAAATCAGGAGAATTCGGTGAATTGTAATGTAAGATCCCTGAATTTTTTTAAAAACAATTTTAACTCTTGGCCATCTTTGATCTCTGTTTCATCTGTTTTGAAATGTAATAGTTAAAGGGGAAGTTATTCGTGGTGAATGTCTCGTAGGCAGCACTTCTTTAAGCTGGTTTATTTATACCATGTTTGTGTTTAATAATGTGAATATCTTGAGTTCTGGCACCATACAACACTCTGTTACAATTTTTCAAAAGAAAACACCATACAACACTCTGTTACAATTTTCAAAAGAAAACACCATACAACATTCTGTTACAATTTTACAAAAGAAAACACCATACAACATTCTGTTACAATTTTTCAAAAGAAAACACCATACAACATTCTGTTACAATTTTTCAAAAGAAAACACCATACAACATTTTGTTACAATTTTTCAAAAGAAAACACCATACAACATTCTGTTACAATTTTTCAAAAGAAAACACCATACAACATTGTGTTACAATTTTCAAAAGAAAACACCATACAACATTCTGTTACAATTTTTCAAAAGAAAACACCATACAACACTCTGTTACAATTTTCAAAAGAAAACACCATACAACACTCTGTTACAATTTTTCAAAAGAAAACACCATACAACATTCTGTTACAATTTTTCAAAAGAAAACACCATACAACATTCTGTTACAATTTTTCAAAAGAAAACACCATACAACATTCTGTTACAATTTTTCAAAAGAAAACACCATACAACATTCTGTTACAATTTTTCAAAAGAAAACACCATACAACACTCTGTTACAATTTTTCAAAAGAAAACATCATACAACATTCTGTTACAATTTTCAAAAGAAAACACCATACAACATTCTGTTACAATTTTTCAAAAGAAAACACCATACAACATTCTGTTACAATTTTTCAAAAGAAAACACCATACAACATTCTGTTACAATTTTTCAAAAGAAAACACCATTCAACATTCTGTTACAATTTTTCAAAAGAAAACACCATACAACATTCTGTTACAATTTTTCAAAAGAAAACACCATACAACATTCTGTTACAATTTTTCAAAAGAAAACACCATACATATAATTTATTTTCATAATGTGAAATATTTCATTAAAAAACCCACAAACACAACGGTAATGTAGACCTTTCCATAGCACTGAGACAGCTCCCTTGAGAGTCACCAATGACCTCTTGCTTGCATTGGACAGCGGTGATATCTTCATCCTGATCCTCTTAGACCTCATTGCGACCTTTGACACTGTTGACCATGAAACCCTTTACCAAAACCCTTGAAAATTACTTTGGAATTTCCAGATCAGTTTTGGCTTGGTTTAGGTCCTACCCCTCCGATAGAGCGAGCGCAGGCGGTCGCTGTCGACGGCTGTCTCTCCGGCAGTGCTGACTTGGTGTACGAGTTCCACAGGGGTCCGTTTTGGGTCGGGTTCTAGTTACAATGTATAAAAGGCTACTGTTCCATTTGCTCGGGAGGCATACTGTAGAGAGCCAGTCATTCGCAGATGACACGCAGCTATACAAGCATACCCATCCCTCTCTTGTCTACTCTGCTGTCCGGACTTTGCGAGAGAGCATTGACGATGTCAAGACATGGATGACACTCAGCAAGTTGAAGCTTAACGATGACAAAAAGGGAAGCACTCCTTATTCACGGTCACAAATCATCCTCTAACTCAGCTCTCCCCACTTCATCTCATGTAGGTAACTCCGACATACAGTTTACATTCTCCGCTAGGAATCTTATAATATATATATATAATTCACCAGCAAAGGTCAAACACCACCACCACGCAGGCTATATATAGATAATGAGTTCACTAGCGCGCGAAATATAATTCCCGATAACTACGCTAAATCATTTATATTTTTTTAAATAACGCAACTTCGTTAGGTGCGTAATATTTTTCGATAAATGATGTCGTCTCAATTTAAGTATGGTGTAAAAAAAAAAATATTCAGTTTAAAAGTGTTTGGGGCATCAAAATATTTAATATTGTTCATGGGCGTGGAAAAAAAGTGTGCAGTGACGTATCATTGGAGGGGGGGGGGGTGTAGCAAAAATTGGAATTCATAATTGTGCGATACGTGAGTTCATGTTTTTTCAAGTAGGGCGGGGAAAAAAAGTGTGCAGTGGCGTATCATTGGAGGGGGGGGGGGTGTAGCAAAAATTGGAATTCATAATTGTGCGATACGTGAGTTCATGTTTTTTCAAGTAACTTTAGTCGATGGGAAGTTTACGCATTGCCGTCGCCAATGTTTGGCGGGCTTTACTTCTAGTCTTGGTTATATGCTAACAACATGTCTCTCCATAATCATATCTCTCACATGTGTCGGTCTGCATGCACCGCTATGCGCGTCAGATCAGCTCCACCCGCCACTACCTCACAGTTAGTGCAACGAAAACCCGTATCCGGAAATTTGATCGAAAGAAATTTCGTCGACGGTAAATTGATTGATGGTAATTTGATCGAACGGAAATTTGTTGGAATCTTTTTTTTTTCTTCTTCGGATTTTACGTTAAAATTTTGCTTCAAATTTAGCGCCATATCGGGGGCTCGTTATGTAGTGAGGCTGCACTGTGTCTAGATGATTGAATGTTGTACTTGAAATTGTTATTATATTACCCTCCTCTCTCCCTCCCCCCCCCCCCCCCAAAAAAAAAAAAAAAAAAAAAAACAAAACACAACTTATCAACAGTGGATTTTAATTATGGCAGATAAAAGCCCCAGGTAAATTATTTTACTTTTGTCTGAAAGGCTTGTGTCCAAGGGGATATGTATACAAAAAAAGTGTGGGGGGGGGGGGGCACTTAAAAGTGCAAAAATAAAACATTTTAAAGACTGGATAGGTTTCTTCCCTTAAATCCCGATAGGAGCTTGTGCGGAACTAACAAACAAAACTACCACCACTTTTTGTCGACCTTTGCACACAATGTCAACATTGACGTGAAACCCCCAACACACTTAAATCGCCTGCATTCAAAGTGTCTTTAAATCATCGATTTGGAATTATAACTTTCTTTTTTTATATATCGTTGGCGATGTGGCCGTCGGCGAAATGGCCGTCGGCGAAATAGCAGAGGGCGAATTGGCGGTGGCCAAACGTCATGGATCTCGTGTAAAGAGGGGAAGAGAGTGGGCTGACATTTGAACGTGGAGTAAAGCGGTGCCATCACCGGTACAGAGTAACACGGGGCCTTGTTGAAATTGTCTCTACGGATCTGCCGGGAGTTGATTGTTACCAACCGGGACAACCAGGGTGGGGGCGGAGATGAGACGGTAGCCCCCTCATACGGTTTCGATAAGTTGGACGTTCTGGTTCAGTTTCGTCTATTGTGGGTG
Organism: Lymnaea stagnalis; assembly: GCA_964033795.1. NCBI lineage: Eukaryota > Metazoa > Mollusca > Gastropoda > Lymnaeidae > Lymnaea > Lymnaea stagnalis. Next base: position 281,941 of record CAXITT010000700.1, on the reverse strand, counting down.
TGTGGGTGTGTGTGTAGGTCGTGATCAGGCCGGCCGGCTCATTTGTGACATAGAGCGCAGTGTTGTATTTTTTTTTTTTTTTTAAATTCTGGGAATCGGATAATTCATAAGGATTTCTTTCTGGACTGTTTAAAAAAACAACAACACCAAAATTCGCACACACCTCCCATCTCAGCTGTTGGGTGATTCGTTGAGGTGTTGAAATGAAATGAACGGCGGCGGTGTTCGTGAAGGTTTATGCTGAAAACATTATTGTGTCACAGTTTGTTTGTTTTTTTTTTGTTTTTGTTTTTTTTGGGGGGG
>CAXITT010000700.1:232725-279488 GCA_964033795.1 Lymnaea stagnalis | reverse complement strand
TAAAGCTTTAATTTCCGAGACGAAAAAATGGGTTTAAAGTGGTTAAAACTAGCCCCCGGGGGGGGGGGGGAGCTCTAAAAAATATAAGACAACCAACATAAAACCCCCCCCCCCCCCGACCTGACTTATGTCAAAAATAATAACAATGGTTACATGAACAAATGGATCAACGCACTCTCTTTAAACTGAAGTCACGCCACTCATGTTTTCCTTCATATTATCACGGAATGCGAGCATGATGATGGCTTAAACAAAAATTCACCAAGCTGTAACACGACATCTAGTGCTTAGAACCAACTGATCGTTTCCAAACCTAACCAACGTGTGAACAAAACCAAAACCACATTGTCCACAAAGTCTTACAAAACCATTTCAATCAGCGTCATTGAATTCCTGTGATGCGAATGTGATGTCACAATCGATTGGCGATGCCAGGCCACGGCGAGTTTTATTATTGGGATAACAGTAGCCGGGCTGGATGCTAAATACCTGTGTTGTCCTGACCACAGTCAAATGTAACGGAGGTCTATTTGTAAACTTGGATTCGCATATAATCCTGTAGCTCCGGGCACATGTTCGAGAAGACTGCCATCCCTCATATCTTAAACAGATTTTAATTATGTCCCGATAGCTGGACGCTTAGATTAAGTTTTCTATTGACAAAAAAAAAAACCCAACAAGTTATTTTGATTTATTCTTGTTATTTTCATCTAACTGCTTAACTCTCGTTGGTAGAATAGTAGAGGAGAACTGTAATAGGGAGGACGGGTGATGTATTCAATGTGTGTGATGTAATAGGGAAGACTAATGATGTATTCACTACTTGTGATGGCAATAGTGAGGACTGATGATGTATCCACTACTTGTGATGGCAATAGTGAGGACTGATGATGTATCCACTACTTGTGATGGCAATAGTGAGGACTGATGATGTATCCACTACTTGTGATGGCAATAGTGAGGACTGATGATGTATCCACTACTTGTGATGGCAATAGTGAGGACTGATGATGTATCCACTACTTGTGATGGCAATAGTGAGGACTGATGATGTATCCACTACTTGTGATGGCAATAGTGAGGACTGATGATGTATCCACTACTTGTGATGGCAATAGTGAGGACTGATGATGTATCCACTACTTGTGATGGCAATAGTGAGGACTGATGATGTATCCACTACTTGTGATGGCAATAGTGAGGACTGATGATGTATTCACTACTTGTGATGTTATAAGGAGGATCGCTGAGACTTGAAGTGGGTTTGTGACTCGAAATCTGAGAACTGTTCTATTTACTCGAGGTGATTGTGACAGTGAAAGAGCTGCCGTGTATTGCGGAGGGAAGCATTAAACCCTTTCGAAGTCCTTGACCAATCGTTGTGTTATTTTTAAAATTATCTTTTCATTTGTATACCAATTTCGATGTTTCCCTTTTCTGATGTTTCCCTTTTCTGATGTTTCCCTTTTCTGATGTTTCCCTTTTCTGATGTTTCCCTTTTCGGATGTTTCCCTTATCGGATGTTTCCCTTTTCGGATGTTTCCCTTTTCGGATGTTTCCCTTTTCGGAGGTTTCCCTTTTCGGAGGTTTCCCTTTTCTGATGTTTCCCTTTTCTGATGTTTCCCTTTTCTGATGTTTCCCTTTTCTGATGTTTCCCTTTTCTGATGTTTCCCTTTTCGGATGTTTCCCTTTTCTGATGTTTCCCTTTTCTGATGTTTCCCTTTTCTGATGTTTCCCTTTTCTGAGGTTCCAATTTTCTGATGTTTCTCTTGATTCTTATGTTTCCCTTTGAATGTTTCTGTTGAACGGGATCAAAACTAGATTTCTAGCAATTGCAACTAAATTTATTTGATTTTTAACTTCCTTTCCAAGCTCCATGTGTTAGATGATTCCCAGCTGCATATTACATTTCCACCTCCATATGTTATTTGATTCTTGATTACTTAGGTCCATATGTTATTAGATTCCCTGTGCCATGTTATTGGAGTCTTAGATCCATATATTATTAGATTCTTGATACTTAGGTCTATTAGTTATTAGATTCCCAGTGCCATATGTTATTAGATTATAAGGTCCGTATATTATTTGATGACCAGCTCCATACTTTGTTAGATTTCCCGGGCCATATGCAATTAGATTCTTAGGACCATATGTTGTTAGCTGACGAGTTCCGTACATTATTACATTCCCAGCTCTATATCTTAATAGATTCCCAGGTCCATATATTTTTAGATTCCCAGGTCTAGATATTATTATATTCTTAGGTCCATATGCTATTAGATTACCAGCTCCATATGCTATTAGATTACCAGCTCCATATGCTACTAGATTACCAGCTCCATATGTTATTAGATTACCAGCTCCATATGCTATTAGATTACCAGCTCCATATGCTATTAGATTACCAGCTCCATATGCTATTAGATTACCAGCTCCATATGCTATTAGATTACCAGCTCCATATGCTATTAGATTACCAGCTCCATATGTTATTAGATTACCAGCTGCACGTGTAATTAGATTCACCGTGTTCCGCGTATTTGATAAAACCGACTCTCATTATTTGAAATCAGTTTATAAGCAGATCTAGGCTACTTCTACGAAACCCAGTTTTACAGTAAACGCATGGTTTATCCAGGCACCTCCAGAAAGGTGAGCATAGGGTATTCCTCCACCCCCGCCCTCCCCAACCCCTGCTTTTCATCCCTTGCTCACCCCTGTTATTTTTTTATAGTGTGTGTAGGAAGCAGTGTTAAAAATAGCAAATGTTCTCGTGTGTCAATCTCGTGTATCAGTACACATGATGTTCAAATGTGTTGTTCTCTAAGGTAAACTGATCGCATTTTCTCTGCAATCCGCCTGGACGATGTGTGCCATAGAAACGTCTTTAACATTAGTGGGGAACTTACGTGTACCCCAGTGACTGAACAGCCTTCTTGTGTGAGTTGGGTTTTCTTTGTCTTATTGTGTTGGATTAGACTGATCTAAGGTAACGTAAGCACTGTTCAGTGAGCAGTGCCACTCTTCGAGAGCTCACCGTGTTAGTGCATTGTTGTTAAACGTTTAACACATTTAACATTACTGGGTGCAATTTCAGATCCTATGAAATTTTAAAAAACAATTATAATAACTTAATTTTTTTTTTTACCAATCTTTGTTCCATGGACTCTGATTAGTCTGATAGAATTGTCATTATACTTGTCATTATACTTGTCATTATACTTGTCATCCTTGTAAGTTACATCAAAACATGTTTACTTTTAAAAATGTATAATTTCAAGTTTATTCCATTTGGTTTTAAAGGTTAATTGATCTTCGATCATGGTTAGAATGCATTTCTAGGAAGTTGAACCCATGAACTTTTTGGAGGTCAAAGTCAGAGATACTTGGAAGTTGTAGTCAAATCATACTTGGAAGTTTTAGTCAAATCATACTTGGAGGTTGTAGTCAAATCGTACTTGGACGTTGTAGTTAAATCATACTTGGAAGTTGTAGTTAAATCATACTTGGAAGTTGTAGTCAAATCGTACTTGGAAGTTGTAGTTAAATCATACTTGGAAGTTGTAGTCAAATCGTACTTGGAAGTTGTAGTCAAATCGTACTTGGAAGTTGTAGTCAAATCGCACTTGGAAGTTGTAGTAAGAACTTCTTGGTGGTTGACTGGGAAACCAATGTGGCTTAATCGTGTATTTCTATTTCTAATCAGCTTTATGATTTAGCTCGACCAAAGTGACATTATATGAGTGGGCTCAACAGAAGTTTCACTCTGTGATTTAGTTCGACCGAAATGATACTCTATAAGATTTGGCTCCCAGTGGAGCCATAGGCCATTGACAATTTCTCTCCCAGCCTTCCGGTCTCGCCGATCTTGTCTGTTTACGATCTTCATTAAATCCTTGTTGATCTTTTTTCCCGTCAGGTATTTTGGCGTCTTCCCCCGCCCCCTTGATGGTCGAGGGTTCCATTCCCGTGCTTTTTTTGTTATATTTGGCACCGGTTATCTCATAGTGTGACCTATCCATCTCCACCTTGACATAAAGCCAACACAACCAATTAAAGGCAGATGAACGTCTTTATCAAAAAGAAAAAAAAATGAACGATCCTCATATTGTTTCCTCTATTCACTCTTTAAGTCTTATTCCAACTGGCTTCCTCTATTCACTCTTTAAGTCTTATTCCAACTGGCTTCCTCTATTCACTCTTTAAGTCTTATGCCAACTGGCTTTCTCTATTCACTCTTTAAGTCTTATTCCAACTGGCTTTCTCTATTCACTCTTTAAGTCTTATTCCAACTGGCTTTCTCTATTCACTCTTTAAGTCTTATTCCAACTGGCTTTCTCTATTCACTCTTTAAGTCTTATTCCAACTGGCTTCCTCTATTCACTCTTTAAGTCTTATTCCAACTGGCTTCCTCTATTCACTCTTTAAGTCTCATGCAAACTCGCCTCTACACGGTGTGTGCCTGTATAGAAAAGTGACTATCTACTTAATTAGAAATGGCGGGGAATAAGCTGGGGACATCATTATGCAGCGTGTTGGTAAAGAGTTAATCCGGCTATGCCTTCCAACTCCGGTATACCATCCCACTTTGGTATACCATCCCACTTTGGTATACCATCCCACTTCGGTATACCTTCCCACCCCGTTATACCTCACCATTCCGGGTATACCTGCACAGCGGGGTATATCTCGACAACCGGTTATGCGTCCCCAGTCGGGGTATACCCGAACTCATGGAGTAAATACCCACCCTGGGCATTAAACACCCCCCCCCCTCCCAAAAACGGGCCACTCAGTATATACCACACACAAAGGCTTTTCGGCAATCTTCGCCGGAGAACCTATTCTTGGATGATCATGTCCACACAGTCATGTTTTAGTAGTCTTGAAGATGTGTGTCTGTACACATGAACCTATTCTTGGATGAACATGTCCACCAGGTCATGTTTTAGTACACTTGAAGATGTGTGTCTGTACACATGAACCTATTATTGGATGAGCATGTCCACCAGGTCATGTTTTAGTAGACTTGAAGATGTGTGCCTGTACACATGAACCTATTATTGGATGAGCATGTCCACACAGTCATGTTTTAGTAGACTTGAAGATGTGTGTCTGTACACATGAACCTATCCTTGGATGATCATGTCCACACAGTCATGTTTTAGTAGACTTGAAGATGTGTGTCTGTACACATGAACCTATTATTGGATGAGCATGTCCACGAGGCCTTGTTTTAGTAGATTTGAAGATGTGTGTCTGTACACATGAACCTATTCTTGGATGATCATGTCCACCAGGTCATGTTTTAGTAGACTTGAAGATGTGTGTCTGTACACATGAACCTATTCTTGGATGAGCATGTCCACACAGTCATGTTTTAGTAGACTTGAAGATGTGTGTCTGTACACATGAACCTATTCTTGGATGAGCATGTCCACACAGTCATGTTTTAGTACACTTGAGGCAGTCTGAGACGTGCGCCTTTATACACATAAAACTATCAATACACAAATTATTTCCTTTTTATGTAAACATAATTTTCATGAATGTTAACTTGAAGCTATCACTATAAGACCATGTTGCACACATGTGTGTACACCCGAGTTGCTTTCATGTGAACTGGAAGTCATCACTAAATGTGCTTACATGTGCACTGGAAGCTTTCACTAAATGTGCTTACATGTGCACTGGAAGCTTTCACTAAATGTGCTTTCATGTGCACTGGAAGTCATCACTAAATGTGCTTAAATGTGCACTGGAAGCTTTCACTAAATGTGCTTACATGTGCACTGGAAGCTTTCACTAAATGTGCTTACATGTGCACTGGAAGCTTTCACTAAATGTGCTCACATGTGCACTGGAAGCTTTCACTAAGTGTGCTTACATGTGCACTGGAAGCTTTCACTAAATGTGCTTACATGTGCACTGGAAGCTTTCACTAAATGACCACGTTTCGTACCAGTGTACGCACGAGCCGTGACATGCATACGTCAGCCATGTAAATATTTCGCCATCTGTTGGTGCCAGTAATTACTATAGCATTTCACGAGCGTCACCTTCTCCTTAAAGGTGAGTGATTCCAAAACTTCAACCCCTGGCATGAAGGGCCTACCGGCTTTTACGTAATTATTTATTTTTTTAAACCCTGTTTTTGCGGTTAACCAAAAAAAAAAAAAAAGAAAAGAAATTTATTCCGAAGAACTCCAATTCCCAGAAATGCATGATGCAGTGAGTGACTGGATAATTGGTTGATGTAAGGAGAACATCTTGTACGCCCGACCGTGCATGTGTAAAGTATTTTTTTAAACCGTGTTTTTGCGGTTAACAAAAAAAAAAAAAAAAAAAAAAGAAATTTATTCTTANTACAACTGTGTTGACTAGCGCCTTGCTGGTATGATGTTTCTTTGAGAAAACTGCTGCTCTCTATAACACCATTCTTCTTACAACTGTGTTGACTAGCGCCTTGCTGGTATGATGTTTCTTTGAGAAAACTGCTGCTCTCTATAACACCATTCTTCTTACAACTGTGTTGACTAGCGCCTTGCTGGTATGATGTTTCTTTGAGAAAACTGCTGCTCTCTATAACACCATTCTTCTTACAACTGTGTTGACTAGCGCCTTGCTGGTATGATGTTTCTTTGAGAAAACTGCTGCTCTCTATAACACCATTCTTCTTACAACTGTGTTGACTAGCGCCTTGCTGGTATGATGTTTCTTTGAGAAAACTGCTGCTCTCTATAACACCATTCTTCTTACAACTGTGTTGACTAGCGCCTTGCTGGTATGATGTTTCTTTGAGAAAACTGCTGCTCTCTATAACACCATTCTTCTTACAACTGTGTTGACTAGCGCCTTGCTGGTATGATGTTTCTTTGAGAAAACTGCTGCTCTCTATAACACCATTCTTCTTACAACTGTGTTGACTAGCGCCTTGCTGGTATGATGTTTCTTTGAGAAAACTGCTGCTCTCTATAACACCATTCTTCTTACAACTGTGTTGACTAGCGCCTTGCTGGTATGATGTTTCTTTGAGAAAACTGCTGCTCTCTATAACACCATTCTTCTTACAACTGTGTTGACTAGCGCCTTGCTGGTATGATGTTTCTTTGAGAAAACTGCTGCTCTCTATAACACCATTCTTCTTACAACTGTGTTGACTAGCGCCTTGCTGGTATGATGTTTCTTTGAGAAAACTGCTGCTCTCTATAACACCATTCTTCTTACAACTGTGTTGACTAGCGCCTTGCTGGTATGATGTTTCTTTGAGAAAACTGCTGCTCTCTATAACACCATTCTTCTTACAACTGTGTTGACTAGCGCCTTGCTGGTATGATGTTTCTTTGAGAAAACTGCTGCTCTCTATAACACCATTCTTCTTACAACTGTGTTGACTAGCGCCTTGCTGGTATGATGTTTCTTTGAGAAAACTGCTGCTCTCTATAACACCATTCTTCTTACAACTGTGTTGACTAGCGCCTTGCTAGCCTTAAGCTTTTGGTTGTGGCCGCAAATCAGTTTTAACTTTCGGTCTGGTTTCGGTCGAAATCAGAAATCACTTCCAATGTACATTTTACGAAATAAGATGCATACCATAGACTATCACTTTTGTATGGACATTTTACCAAATAAGATGCCTGACCAGAGACACCAATGTGGACTAAAGTATTTCAAGTAGCTCAGCCCATCACATCTTTTAATTGGTGCTTGCTTTGTTCATCCTGTTTCTCTCGTGTTAAGAGATGATATAAAATATGGGAGCCATTCGCAGTAACTTCGGTTCAACTGTCCTGATGAACAATCGTGTGTACAATTGTTTAGAAAGGGTTTTCTTTTTAAATCTCGTGAGACTTGAAATGGTTTTCTTTTAAATCTCGTGAGAATTGAAATGGTTTTCTTTTAAATCTCGTGAGACTTGATATGGTTTTCTTTTAAATCTCGTGAGACTTGAAATGGTTTTCTTTTAAATCTCGTGAGACTTGAAATGGTTTTCTTTTAAATCTCGTGAGACTTGAAAGAGTTTTCTTTTAAATCTCGTTAGACGACTAGCACTTGATGACCTCTGTATCTCATACTCATCAATGGTCAATTTATCTACCAGCAATCAAAAGTAACAAGATGGTGTACTGTGAGACTAGTTTCACAATTTATTGCTTGCTTTGAGCCCACTTTCACATTTGATTTCATGGAGGCTTTTACCTTCGCTCACCAATGAGATCAGACCACCACCTCCCTTGTCCTCCCCCCAACCCTTACCCTGTAGCCAGCTGACTACGATAATTCAGATGACCTCATTCTGGCGCCTTCTTGTTTAAGTCAAGCAAATATCCCCTTTTATCACCTGTTAAGTCAGGCAGAGATTCACTGTTTGCTGCTGTTAAGTCAGGCAGAGATTCACTGTTAGCTCCTGTTAAGTCAGGCAGAAATTCACTGTTTGCTGCTGTTAATTCAAGCAAAGATTCACTGTTAGCTGCTGTTAAGTCAGGCAGAGATTCACTGTTTGCTGCTGTTAAGTCAGGCAGAAATTCACTGTTTGCTGCTGTTAAGTCAGGCAGAAATTCACTGTTTGCTGCTGTTAAGTCAGACAGAAATTCACTGTTAGCTACTGTTAAGTCAGGCAAAGATTCACAGTTAGCTGCTGTTGCACAAATTAAGAATGCATAGTTTTCGTCATCGTTAGATATTCTTCTATCGTAGATGACATTTCAACAGTGCCTTATAGATTTACTGGGCATTCTCCCCCAATATAATCCAGGGTCGGAGACATTTATGAGTCTTGCAAGTACTGACGTAGGAAAGGGGAGTACGGAGGGGGTGGTACGCCCTGGGCGGCACTTTTTCCACACATAGGTTGGCCTGTCCGTCCTATTGCAGAGTTTTTTCGTGGGGGGGGGTGGCTAAAATCTGATCCTAAATACGCCCCTGCTTACTAGGACCCACTCAATTAACTGGATACTTAAACTAGAAATCAACAGCTCAGGTGGTGAAAGTAAATCCAATAAACTAGGCGTTTTACAGCATGGCTCAGCCTGCAGTGTGGAAACTGAGACGTTAAAGCCATACAGTCTTAGCTTACCTGCGAAGGGTTAGTTTGAAAACTTGCTTTGATTTTAATCTCACACATGTGTGTGTAAGTTGTCTGGTGGATGTGTGCAGTTGTTTGTCGGATGCGTGTGTAATGTGTCTGTTGGATGTGTATGTAAAGTGCCTGTGTTCATGTAATACAAGAGACTACCCACCCACATGGAGCCTCGTGATGAATCTGATTGTATACCAGCTCGCCGCAAAGTCTCCGTTTTGATACTAGCTAGTCATGTCTTTATACCAGTTGTGTCAACTGGCTCACCTTCGAAACTGCCACGCATGAGGTGATCTCACGCTGTCTAGCCGCACCAGATTTTACCAGATGCTCTCAGCTTGCCAAACCCCAACCTCATGATCCGCTCTTGTCCACTGTCATGTTCTCCTAGAGATGTCACGCTATATATTTTCTCCTTATCGTTCACGGGATCCCTTACCACCCTTCCCAGTTTCCTACCACATCACAAACCCCTCCCGATTCTGCCTACACAAATGTTCCTATTAAATTCCAGTATGAGAACCTCTTTGCAAAGTTTGGCTATGGGATCCCCGCTTGTTCCATCCTCCAAGTTTATAGTGTCGCGTCCAAATTGCCAGTGACAAATCTCCCCTACGAATTTACCCGTGACAATTCGACCATGACAAGTCGGACCCAACAAATCATCTCCGTCAATTTGGTCCCAACAAATCAGCCCCGACAATTCGGCCCCAACAAATCAGCTCCAACGGTTCGGCCCCAACAAATCAGCCCCGACGATTCGGCCCCAACAAATCAGCCCCGACGATTCGGCCCCAACAAATCAGCCACGACGATTCGGCCCCAACAAATCAGCCCCGACGATACGGCCCCAACAAATCAGCCCGGACAATTCGGCCCCAACAAATCAGCTCCAACAATTCGGCCCCAACAAATCAGCCCCGACGATTCGGCCCCAACAAATCAGCCCCGACGATTCGGCCCCAACAAATCAGCCCCGACGATTCGGCCCCAACAAATCAGCCCCGACGATTCGGCCCCAACAAATCAGCCCCAACAAATCAGCCCCAACAAATCATCTCCGACGATTCGGCCCCAACAAATCATCTCCGACGATTCGACGAGTCGGCCCCAACGAATCAGCCCCGACGATTCGGCCCCAACAAATCAGCCCCGACGATTCGGCCCCAACAAATCAGCGCCGACGATTCGGCCCCAACAAATCAGCCCCGACGATTCGGTCCCAACAAATCAGCCCCGACGATTCGGCCACGACAAAGGGCTTTAAGAGCTGCATCACCCATGGTCTCAATACAAGGGGGCGTGTTGCAGGAAGATGTCAAATGTCTGTGCCCGTGCACTAAAGCTATTTTCCTGAGTTCATTATTGGCTTGACGTCATCGTCTGGCCTTACGGTTGTGATGAAGAAACGACGATATCAAATACACTGAATTCAATGTAACGTGGTTTCTTGCTGATTTCTGCCAATGCATGAGTCCATCTATAACGTACGTCACGCTTCTGGGGGAGGTGAGTCTAAGAAAGTGTGACATTTTGTAACAGGTGGAAAGAGGTATTGATCATTCGTGAGTGTGACGTCATTTTTTCTTTCTTCTTTTTTCCACGCAACCCCCCCCCCCCCTCAAATTTTGTTGTGCTGTTTACATTTCTGTTGAGAAAACCGTTCTTTCAGTTGTTTACTTTAACTTAACGTACGTCACGCTTCTGGGGGAGGTGAGTCTAAGAAAGTGTGACATTTTGTAACAGGTGGAAAGAGGTATTGATCATTCGTGAGTGTGACGTCATTTTTTCTTTCTTCTTTTTTCCCCGCAACCCCCCCCCCCCCTCAAATTTTGTTGTGCTGTTTACATTTCTGTTGAGAAAACCGTTCTTTCAGTTGTTTACTTTAACACGCCACCTCCTTAACTGGGTAGATCTATCCATTACAGTTCACACATCTGGGTAGGTCAGAATCTACAAGCAGTGAAAAAGATTCACATGTTTGGGCAGCGCCCTCTTCAGATCAGTAACAATAGATGATGGGATCAATAACCGAATTTCCAAAGCAAATGTTGCATTCGGAAGGCTCCGGAGGAGTGTTCGGGAGTGAAGGGGTCTCAGTCTTGTCACAAAACTGAAAGTATATAGGGCATTCATATTAATATATAGGAAATGTGTAAAACAAAGTAAGTTTAAACCTGAAAATATGAACGCAACAAAACAACGAACATGTCGGCATGAAGCCTTCGTCAGCGAACAAACAAAAGAAAAAAAGCAATAAAATTAAAGAATAGCAAATAGCTGAGAAGTAATATCCGAGAGGGCAGGAAAAGAATGCAGCTGACATCATATAATCAACTGACATTCGCATAGGTTATAATCCAACTGACATTCGCATAGGTTATAATCCAACTGACATTCGCATAGGTTATAATCGAACTGACATTAATTTGGTTAAGATGGTGGGGACTGAAGTCTCTCAGTAAATCTACTTTTTGTCCAGCACGCCAGTAATTAATACACCGAACCGCCCCAACCCACACCATCTCTATTCCTTCGATTAAGGGGGTTCTTAGCTGTGAATGCTAACAGCTGTATTTGTTCCCCTGCCCCTCTACATAGTCACATAGCCCGCCCATGCCCCTCTACATAGTCACATAGTCTTCTCATGCCCCTCTACATAGTCACATAGTCTTCCCATGACCCTGTACATAGTCACATAGTCTTCCCATGACCCTCTACATAGTCACATAATCTTCCCATGCCCCTGTACATGGTCACAGTCTTCCCATTACCCTCTACATAGTCACAGTCTTCCCATGCCCCTGTACATAGTCACATAGTCTTCCCATTACCCTCTACATAGTCACATAGTCTTCCATGACCCTGTACATAGTCACATAGTCTTCCCATGGCCCTGTACATAGTCACATAGTCTTCCCATAACCCTCTACATAGTCACAGTCTTCCCATTACCCTCTACATAGTCACAGTCTTCCTGTACCCCTGTACATAGTCACATAGTCTTCCCATGCCCCTCTACATAGTCACATAGTCTTCCCATGCCCCTCTACGTAGTCACATAGTCTTCCCATGACCCTCTACATAGTCACATAGTCTTCCCATACACTCTTCCCATCGGATGTCACGAGGGCAGCAAGAACAGATGCACTTAACATTGTAAATGGTTACGAGCCTACATTAGAAATCTGTCATAAAGCTATCGAAGAACAAACAAGGACTGTAGAGTGGTAGCATGTGGCTAGTTGCTAGTTGCTCCTGGTTGTGATGTCACTCGGTTTATGGTGTCACCAGGGTCGTAGCTGAACCGTATGGCAAACATAAAACCTAACAAACATCACACAATCTGTTTTTTTTTTTTTTAAATTGTTCTTGAATATGGACTCGTTGTCATAATCAGAGACCTGAAATATTGGACACAGAAAATGCTTTCATGCTTATAATCGGAGACCACTTAAAGTTTCGCGATCCAATAAAATGAGAATTTAGATCCTCTGCAATAATCGACCCCTGTCTGCTCCCCCCCCCCTCCTCCCCAACCAAGTCCTTTAAAACTCCAATAGAGAACCGTGATCAGTAATGAGTGGCTGGACGTGGGGGTGGGGGGGGGCCCACGAGTTTTAAGTAAGGTGTAAGTGGCGGGCGATGTGGGCTCCTCATTAACCGAGATGGACCGATGTTTACATTGCCGGCCTCTTTAAGAGAGCGTGTTTGAGATGAAAGACCTTCTTTGATTGGATGTGATGGGGCAGTTTGGTGGCTGGATATAATGTAAGCCGTTTGGCATAGCTCGATGTCATGTAAGCAGTTTAGCTGAATGTAATGTAAGCAGTTTGGTATAGATGGATTTCATGGCAGGTGTTTGGTTGCTGGATGTAATGTAAGCCGTTTGACATAGCTCGATGTAATGTAAGCAGTTTGATATAGCTGGATGTAATGTAAGCGGTTTGGCTGAATGTAATTTAAGCAGGTTGGTATAGCTGGATGTAATGTAAGCGGTTTGGCTGAATATATTGTAAGCACTTTGGGATAGCTGGAGGTAATGTAAGTTGTTTGGTGGCTGAATTTAATGTTAACAGTATGGTAGCTGAATGCAATGTAAGCAGTTTGGTATAGATGGATGTAATGTAAGAAGTTTGTAGCTGGATTAATGTAAGCAGTTTGGTATGGCTGGATGTAATGTAAGCAGTTTGGTAGCTGAATGTAATGTCAGCAGTTTGGTATAGCTGGATGTAATGTAAGCAGTTTGATAGCTGAATGTAATGTCAGCAGTTTGGTATAGCTGGATGTAATGTAAGCAGTTTCATATAGCTGGATGTAATGTAAGCAGTATGGTGGCTGAATGTAATGTAAGCAGTCTGGTAGCTGAATGTAATGTAAGCAGTTTTGTGGCTGAATGTAATGTAATAGTTTTGTGGCTGAATGTAATGTAATAGTTTGGTATCGCTGGATGTAATGTAAGCAGTCTGGTAGCTGAATATAATGTAAGCAGTTTGGTAGAGCTGGATGCTAATAGAGCCGTTAATAGTTTTAAAGTAAATTCTTTCTGCCCCAAATCTATGTAACAGAGAGCCGTACTACATTTCTCCCATCCTGTAACACTTTGTTCCCTTTTATGCATGTTGTAGCTATACTAAAAAATTCTGTCCATTTGGCTTTATTCGTCAAAAATAACAAGTGGGTATGATTGACATGAGATACAAAGGATCTTTCAACCAGTAGATAATGTTTACTGCACATCCGACCAAAATTAAATTAAAAAAAAAAAATTCGTTTAGACAGAATTATTTGTAAATATCACCACATCCAGGTGCTTTAAATTCAGTCTGTTGGGTTTGTTAAGACAGTTTCGTGTTGATCTGTCCAGTTGGCTAGCTTTGTGGGCATCTGTCCAGTTGGCTAGCTTTGTGGGCATCTGTCCAGTTGGCTAGCTTTGTGGGCATCTGTCCAGTTGGCTAGCTTTGTGGGCATCTGTCCAGTTGGCTAGTTTTGTGGTGATTTGTCTAGTTGGCTAGTTTTGTGGTGATCTGTCCAGTTGGCTAGTTTTGTGGTGATCTGTCCAGTTGGCTAGTTTTGTGGTGATCTGTCCAGTTGGCTAGTTTTGTGGTGATCTGTCCAGTTGGCTAGCTTTGTGGTGATCTGTCCAGTTGGCTAGTTTTGTGGTGATCTGTCCAGTTGGCTAGTTTTGTGGTGATCTGTCCAGTTGGCTAGTTTTGTGGTGATCTGTCCAGTTGGCTAGTTTTGTGGTGATCTGTCCAGTTGGCTAGTTTTGTGGTGATCTGTCCAGTTGGCTAGTTTTGTGGTGATCTGTCCAGTTGGCTAGTTTTGTGGACATCTGTCCAGTTGGCTAGCTTTGTGGTGATCTGTCCAGTTGGCTAGTTTTGTGGTGATCTGTCCAGTTGGCTAGTTTTGTGGTGATCTGTCCAGTTGGCTAGTTTTGTGGACATCTGTCCAGTTGGCTAGCTTTGTGGTGATCTGTCCAGTTGGCTAGCTTTGTGGTGATTTGTCTAGTTGGCTAGTTTTGTGGTGATCTGTCCAGTTGGCTAGCTTTGTGGTGATCTGTCCAGTTGGCTAGTTTTGTGGTGATCTGTCCAGTTGGCTAGTTTTGTGGTGATCTGTCCAGTTGGCTAGTTTTGTGGTGATCTGTCCAGTTGGCTAGTTTTGTGGACATCTGTCCAGTTGGCTAGTTTTGTGGTGATCTGTCCAGTTGGCTAGTTTTGTGGTGATCTGTCCAGTTGGCAAGTTTTGTGGACATCTGTCCAGTTGGCTAGCTTTGTGGTGATCTGTCCAGTTGGCTAGCTTTGTGGTGATTTGTCTAGTTGGCTAGTTTTGTGGTGATCTGTCCAGTTGGCTAGCTTTGTGGTGATCTGTCCAGTTGGCTAGTTTTGTGGTGATCTGTCCAGTTGGCTAGTTTTGTGGTGATCTGTCCATTTGGCTAGTTTTGTGGTGATTTGTCTAGTTGGCTAGTTTTGTGGTGATCTGTCCAGTTGGCTATTTTTGTGGTGATCTGTCCAGTTGGCTAGTTTTGTGGGCATCTGTCCAGTTGGCTAGTTTTGTGGGCATCTGTCCAGTTGGCTAGTTTTGTGGTGATCTGTCCAGTTGGCTAGTTTTGTGGGCATCTGTCCAGTTGGCTAGTTTTGTGGGCATCTGTCCAGTTGGCTAGTTTTGTGGGCATCTGTCCAGTTGGCTAGTTTTGTGGGCATCTGTCCAGTTGGCTAGTTTTGTGGGCATCTGTCCAGTTGGCTAGTTTTGTGGGCATCTGTCCAGTTGGCTAGTTTTGTGGGCATCTGTCCAGTTGGCTAGTTTTGTGGGCATCTGTCCAGTTGGCTAGTTTTGTGGGCATCTGTCCAGTTGGCTAGTTTTGTGGGCATCTGTCCAGTTGGCTAGTTTTGTGGGCATCTGTCCAGTTGGCTAGTTTTGTGGGCATCTGTCCAGTTGGCTAGTTTTGTGGGCATCTGTCCAGTTGGCTAGTTTTGTGGGCATCTGTCCAGTTGGCTAGTTTTGTGGGCATCTGTCCAGTTGGCTAGTTTTGTGGGCATCTGTCCAGTTGGCTAGTTTTGTGGGCATCTGTCCAGTTGGCTAGTTTTGTGGGCATCTGTCCAGTTGGCTAGTTTTGTGGGCATCTGTCCAGTTGGCTAGTTTTGTTGTGATCTATACAGTTGATACGTTTCCTAATAACCTCTCCCATGAATCTATATTTCGCGGCGCTTTGTCCAGCTGGTTCGTATCCCCCCGCCCCCCCCCCCCCACTCCCCATAGTCGAGGCTGCTCTAATAAATGTTTAAGAGGTTGGTGATAGTTTCCACGGCGTTAGCTCTGTACTGATGCCACGCTCTCCATGTTTTCTACGACTTTGTAGCCGACCCTTTACGCCGTAGGAGGATTGTGTTATTCATGCCACACCATTATTGTTTCTGGGACATTTTAAACAGGTATTCTTAACATCCTTTCAGTTGCGATACATTCATTAATCTAGACTGACTCTATTTTATGGTGTAACAACTGATGAACTTATTGTTACCTCACTCTACAATAACTTTCCTTATTTACCGGCATAAAGCAATGGCGGGACAAGTTGTTTTTTGTTGTTGCCATTCCGGAGACACATAATTTTACAAAATTTAATACATGACTCTATTCGAGATCTGAATTGAAAACCCAGCACAATTACCCCTGCGGGATTAACTGATCCTCGTTTTGGTCACACTTAAATGACTCGAGAAAAGACGACGCCAGGAATGAAAAGAGGATTAGGCGCCAACAACGCCTGCCCTTCGTACGTCCATTCCCGGATCACCATGTACCACGCCAGCAAGATCGACCTGCGCTACTGTCGGTCGCTGCACAGCTGCATGGCCTGCAAGATGGGGCAGGTCGACCATCCGTGCGGAGCTATACATTACGGCATATGCGCGGCCGTGCCCGTGCCCTCGGCCAAGCTCCGGAAAGGGTCGTCGGCCTCAACGCCCGCATCGTCGCCGTCCGCACCGTCTTCGCCCGTGCCGTCGTCGCCGGGCAGTCCTTCGGGGCGCAGCAGCGCGTCCTCCGTGTTCTACAGCAGCGCCAGCATTGCAAGCGTCGGCCGCAAGGAGGCGCCCAAGAGCAGGAGCTTGGCCATACTGAGAGAAGGCCACGAGCTGGCGCCTCTCGAGTCGTGGGCGGGGCTGCAGCATCCCGGGGTTATGCGCCTGCAGCCGCAGCGGCAGGTCATAGTTCAAGGGCAGAACATCCGAATAGAAGGTGCCCCCGCCTGGCACCCGAGGCCTGAGGGGAATTCCAACGCTCGGGGTGGCGTGGCCATCACTTTCCAGCGTGGCCAGACCAACATCACGAGCAGCGGAAACACGGACATCAAGATTCAAGGCCAAGGTCACGAGATTCTGATCCAAGGCAACGGCGGTCAGAACATCCGCGTACAACCTGCTCTGAATGTCACGGGACGCCCTGGTCATGTTATAAGGATACAAGGTCAAGGTCATCCGGGAAACGCGCCATATCCAGTTCAGATGACCACAAGGTCTGCCATGTCTCCACCATCTCCCTTGGATCTCACAGATTCGGTGCCCCCTTTCCCGATGCCGAAGAGCTATTCCTCTTTAAAGATCGCTCCACAGAAGCCCACGGCTAGGGTGGCGCCTGCACCCGTTCCTGCCCCAACACTAGTGCCTTCCTCTACCTATCTTCCCACACCGGTCACCATACCCACCTCTCCGCCTCTTTTGATATCACCTCCTCCTCTTAGCCCAACCCCTTGCCAGACGACGCCCCCTTTCCCCCTGTGCTCACCGGTCGCATCACTCCCGGGCACGCCTCCCGCCTCTCCACCAGCTTCGCCCCTGTCCACGCCTCTGTCACCCATTGCAGCCGTCAGCCCCACCAGCGTGAAACAGGTGAGTAGAAACCTTTATCATCTCTGCATGGATCAAATCTTTTAATCACGTTCTAGATTCTGGTTTGGGTTTACAACAGCATACTTAACGCCAAACTGTCGAGTCGACAAAATACATGATTATTGATAATGAGACAGACATTGTAAGTGGTTGGGGGTTGAGGAAGCGGGCTGGTGGGGAAAAGGGGGGGGGGTCATAGCAATAGTTTATTTTAAATAAATCTAAAATCTACAGGACATTGTGAAAAGAAGTAAAATACTTCCCTCTTTATCAAATAAAGTTCAGGTAGCCAATTAGCCAGTTCTAGATCAAAATCAGCATGAAGAAACGACATAAACTAAGGTATACAGTAATACCTCGATTATTTGCAAGATTAGGATCCAGAACCAGTCGAAGATCTGGAGAAATCGAGAATGTTTGGTACGAAAAATAATTTATGTACCGGTATATATATTTAAATCTTAAAGGTTGAAACAGGGGAAGGAACACGTATTTCTCCAACTTAAATAATTTTTCTAATTATTTCCCTTGGTATATAATTTTTTAATTAAAAAAAAAAAAACAAACAAACTTTTTTTCTTCTCAAAAAAAAAATAATTTTTTGTTATAAATATAAATGACCATGTGATGACCATTTGATGATTGTTCCATCATAGGGTGACAAAATCATGATGTGGAAAAAACGGGACTCTTTCAAGGACGGTTGTTGGTTTTTTTTTTTGTTGGTTTTTTTTTTAGAGGGGTCCGGGGGCCTCGTCCTGGAACTGTTTATTGAAATCAGCTCATTTGAACTTTGAAATCTAACATAGAAATCAACTCGGGGCACTCAAGTCTTTTCCTATGCTTCACTGGTGTGATGTGTTGTTGTATGTCTGAACGTCCCCCATGACCAATACTAAACACATTATTGCAAACTGTGCACTCGGCTTCACTTTCACAGCGTCCCTTTTTAATAGAGTTCCACTCTTTGGAATACTCCTCCATAAACTTACAATGACGCTTGGGCATAATTATTCTCTACACATGAGAAGAGAATATAAAATTAAAGAATAATATTCAACACCCAAAACAAACACTTGTCACTCTGACACGAACAGGCCGCTAGGGATCACACGTAAGACTAACACATTACACGTAGCGGTCGTGGAATCAAAATTGTTTTCTGCACAGTTACATCCTTCCCCGACCCCCTGCGGCTTCAAGTCTCGTGTATTTCGCTATACATGTACATATAAGATCTATGGCAGGGACGCTGTGGTGGAAGGGGAACGGTGGAGCCATCACGCGAGCCCACGTCACTACTGGCACTGGCTACACAGCTAGGCAAAATATTATTTGATTATATTATAAATTAGGAAGTTTTAGTTATTAGAAAATGTGTTCGGTTAAAAAAAAGGGGGACATTTAGGCGTCCCAAGAGAATTTTTCGGGACAACGGGTACGATCGTGAAAAAACGGGACAATTCCGTTTTTACGGGACGATTGGTCACCCTGATCTAGTACAATGTTCTGACATTTTCACAGGTTTCAAATATCAAACCTTTTAAAGCAGTGGTTCTCAACCCTTTAAATGCCGCGACCCCTTAATACAGTTCCCTTATGTAGTGATGATTCCCAACCATTAAATTATTCTCGTTGTTCAGAAATATGTTTTATTCCGACGATCTTATCTTAGGCGATCCCTGTGTAAGGGGAGACTTAAGGTTAGCCAGCCACCAACATGTTTTAACCTTTCTTGAGCTGTACATTTAACATTCACTGCTATCAGCCAAACTGAACACATTAATACCCTCGTGTACTTCCATCATATAACGATGGTTTTATTGTTAGCGTTGTCAAAATCTTAAATATCGAATTTAAGAAAAAAATTAAAAATAATATTTAAAAAATAATAATAATAATGTGACGTCATTCTCAAATGTTCGTCTCAACACGGGTGTTCGTTTCGTTACTTGGTAGCTGTTAGTTTGAGGAGCAATGTCTGAAGCCGGACATTAAAACTCTTAAACACGATCCGCCCTCCTGGCAGCATGTCTCTCTCTCTCTCTCTCTCTCTCTCTCTCTCTCTGGTTAGTGCCGCTTGATTCCCTGCTGGTTAGTGCCGCCCGGTTCCCTGCTGGTTAGTGCAGCTCGGTTCCCTGCCCACATCCGCACCATCAAAGGGCCGCACTTAAGACAGTTGGCGTGCTCGGCATAGCTACCGCGGGGCCAGTTGAAGCCATGTGCTTAAAACTGCTCATCAAGGACCTGCTAAATCTCATCCCGCTGGTGGCCTGGGAGAAGCAAAGTGAATTTATGTCTAGTTAGACGTTTCATAGTAGAGTTAATCGTTTGTGGTGAGTTCTGTGCCATAGGAGGTGGAGTTAGCATTCAATCTTAGGCTAGGACATCCCTCTGTATAATTAGCTTTTTTTACATACTGCTTAGGTAACAGATAAACCAGCTCATTTATTAGAGTTGCACTAACCAATAAATATACAAGTTTTTGCACTAATCAGTGTATATACCAGTGTTGCACTAACAATATATCTGTCTCTCCTTCAACACCAACTCCTTCAACACCAACTCCTTCAACACCAACTCCTTCAACACCAACTCCTTCAACACCAACTCCTTTAGCACCAACTCCTACAACGGCAACTCCTACAACACCAACTCCTACAACACCAACTCTTACACCATCTTCCACATTATCAGTTCCAACATCAACTCTTACACCACAGTTTCCACTGAATTACTCCAACAAAAGCACACTTTCATGTCGAGTCTTTGTTCAGAGAGTTATTTCCCTGGAAGCTGTCATGTTGTTGCTGGCACGTTCATCATGATGGGAAATTTCCAGCGCCTTGTTTCTCTCCCTTTTATCCTTCCCTCTATCTGTCTACTTGACTAGTTTCCCCACATTGTCTGGTCACGTACAATGGAAGGGAGGTTAGTCACTGACAGGGTTGCACCAATTGTTAGTGGCCAATTAATCGGTCATCGTATTTTTTTTTTAAAAATATATAATTAATAGGTTAATCGACCTACTGAAAATACTCTC
Source organism: Lymnaea stagnalis (assembly GCA_964033795.1). NCBI lineage: Eukaryota > Metazoa > Mollusca > Gastropoda > Lymnaeidae > Lymnaea > Lymnaea stagnalis. The sequence goes on along the minus strand of CAXITT010000700.1, from coordinate 258,976 downwards.
TAGACACGAGATTGCGATCTGAATAATCTTAATAAAATAGTGCAGTAGTCATAGATTTTAACAAATGGCTACCAATTAGCGAATACCTGATACTTTAAGCTTGCTGTCATGACCCCCATCCCATTTTATTATTTCTACTATTTTTTAATGTATTTTTTTGTGTGAGGTTGTTATTTACATTATGACAAGGCTACAAAATATCTTGACTGTTTTTTCTCCCGAGTTCTAAAGATTTCAATAGCTTTAAATGACGTAGGCAACTAGTCGGATGTTATTGTAATCTTCTAGATTCTAGATGTTGAAACCATAAAACTGCACTGGCGCAATACGCCACGGGCTATCTTTTTTTTATTTTTTTATTACAACCACAAAGGCTTATTTTTATTTGCTGGCAATAATAGTAAATATTTTTTTGCGTGTATATTTAAATCGCAACGGTAACTTAAAATAGATTGTGCATTGCATTCAAAACGTTAAATAGATTGTGCATTGCATTCAAAACGTTAAATAGATTGTGCATTGCATTCAAAACGTTAAATAGATTGTGCATTGCATTCAAAACGTTAAATAGATTGTGCATTGCATTCAAAACGTTAAATGTGCATTGCATTCAAAACGTTAAATAGATTGTGCATTGCATTCAAAACGTTAAATAGATTGTGCATTGCATTCAAAACGTTAAATAGATTGTGCATTGCATTCAAAACGTTAAATAGATTGTGCATTGCATTCAAAACGTTAATTAGATTGTGCATTGCATTCAAAACGTTAAATAGATTGTGCATTGCATTCAAAACGTTAAATAGATTGTGCATTGCATTCAAAACGTTAAATAGATTGTGCATTGCATTCAAAACGTTAAATGTGCATTGCATTCAAAACGTTAAATAGATTGTGCATTGCATTCAAAACGTTAAATAGATTGTGCATTGCATTCAAAACGTTAAATAGATTGTACATTGCATTCAAACCGTTAATATCATTACATATTTTTTAGTAATAATTGGGGGGGGGGGATAATATATATCAAATTTAATGAAATGTGTGTAGTATGACAACTTGTCCATGTCTGTGACTATGCTATAAGCCAGGGGTCGGCAAACTCATTGGTCAAAAGATTCAAAAATCTGCAGTAGAACGATTAAAAAAATTTTAAGAGCCAAAATTCTTTTCAAGTACCTGTCGAGTGCCATGTTTTTCGGAGTCAAACCCGATTTGTGGCCGACTGGCCGAGCCGCACCTGTTCGCGATTTGCCGAACCTCTGATATCAGCCATAAATGTACCGCCATCTGAGCTGGTAGGGGCGGGGTGGCTCAGTGACAGATTCCCCTCATTACTAGTACAGCACTATTTTAGAATGACGTCTTTTTAACCCAACGAAAAAATTAAAATTTTTTTTTTAAGGTGTTTTTTTTTTTTTCGAATTAAAATCTGATTAAAAAAAAAAAAAAAGTAATTTTAAAAAGTATTTGATTACCGGTTGGTGTCAACTAATGCACCATATTTGACGACCAGCTTCGCCCCCATATCTATTGCAAATTGCACGAGCAGTGGCATGACGTTAGCCTTTGAGATAAATCAGTGTTAATTAATGTGGGGCCTACACCACACGGGGATGCAATTTGAAGATTATGGGTTACATTGAGTATCTGGGGACATGTATTTAAATTAAAAAAAAGTGTGTGAGTGAGGGGGGGGGGTGGAAGTTTGACAGCGTGGAACATTAAACCCCTTTAGGGGCCCTGGAAGGGCTTGGGGCAAAGCAGGTTTGGAAACGATATGCGTTTCAATGCCATGGCCTCTAGTCACGTCACTGGTCTATGCAAAGTAACTTGGCACTTGAGGTTCCGCTTGTCGCAGTGGGGATCGGGCTAGGAAAACTGAACCACTTTCACGTGACGAGGCTTCGTAAAATATCCCCACCATGAAATGCCAGGACAAGCTCCCACACACCGACGCACTCGCACAAGGTCTCCCCGGCATATACACCCGATCAGTGCAAATTCAGTCCGAGCTTCGTTGGGCGGGAAATTTTGAGAGAAGGTCGGACAACCGCTTCCCGAAAATAATATTTTATGGCGAACCCGAGCATGGCAAGCGGTTTTTTCAGGGACAGTAGCACCTCCCCGCACAAGGGCTCGATGCGGCACGAGGCGAACAGATCAGCTTCCGCAGAGCACGAAAGGCAAGTCAGAAAAGTCGTGCCTGGAGTTGTCCCACCCAGCCCTCGCACCATCTGCACCAGAACATATCGGGCAAGAATCAGCCTGATCAGCCATCTGTGCACCCACCGACAGATTCAGCCCGGGCACCAATCCGATGTTTAAAATCGTCATCATCGATTCTCAACGGTCGAACTAACAATCATTAATAGTGGTGATCAGAGGCTTATTTCCCGATCAAGGCGTAAAACAGAGCAGCGCTCACCCAACTCCCTTGATCCTGGATCAATCAATATAAATTACCTAATGTATAATTACAACAGGCGTTTCAATTTCAAAGCGAAATAAATAGCAATTATTCGAAATAAATAATAAACCATTGGTGTTCGACCGGGTGCCCCGACACCCTGAGGTGCCCCAACGATCCCGGAGAAGTGCCCCAAAGATCACCAAGAGGTGCCACAGTGATCCACAAGATATGCCCCCACCGGTCCCCAAGAGGTGCCCCAACGATCCCGCTTCAGAAGCCCTAGTTGCCATGATGGTACATGGCCATAACCTTCATTAAATGAAGGTTGGATCTTTTCGTTTTTGGTACTCGCCTCCCATCAAAGATAACCACGGTGTATTTAGCAGTGGGAGGAAACCAAGGGACACTAAACGTCAAACTAAAGACATTTTTTCTACCCCTCGTAATCTCGTTAGTTTGAGGCTGACGTAGACGTTTCTCAAGGTCTTCCCATTAGGGTTTCTCGTGTCCACGGATTTAGCTTATTCCAGAGGAACGGGATTAAAGAGTTACTCCTCTGTTCCCTGATATATATATAATATATTAACTTCGTCGCAGTGGCCACAGTTCGTTGTAGTATCATTGCGGCTGTGATGATCCGATCAACCTTGCCCAAAGTTGCGGTAACATTCTGGTGTCTGCGATAAAAACGACTGTTATGGCATATGTGTAAGCCTATTTTTAGCCACCACCACGTGTCGCTCCTTTTTTTTTTTTATGGATTTGATATTGACGTCACCTCGTAAAATGCTGTGCCATTCCTTACCCACCCCGCCCTTTATGGGGAAAAGTTTGTTTACGTGTGAAATGCGTTCTTTTTGTTATAAATAATGCTACCAGCTGACGCAATTTCCAGAATATCTTTAATAGATCGTTCTGACAGAATCCCTGTATGTAGGCCGGCAGCTTTCCTAGCCGAGGGTATATATTTTTTCGATATTTCGAAACAAATGAGACGTTATAAAATTGAAGCATTGTACTTTTTATGTGTGTGTGTGTGTGTGTGTGTGTGTGTAAATTAATGTTTGTATTTTTCTAAGATTGTACCTTTCACTTGCTGTGATGTAGGTTGATTCAATTTTTTGTTTGTTTTTGTTTCTGTATATTTGAATGTGTAATTTTATAGAAATTTAATGGTATAATTGAATTGAATATTGTTGCAATCACTAGCTTGGGAACACTTTTCTTCGCAGACTGTTTTTCCTCTGTCCTTTGTTACGTAGTGTTCATTTCTGCGTGCCAAACCTCACGACTGACTGAATGCTCCAAACCTTAACACGGTAGGTCACACGACAAAACGTGCCCATAGCTGCCTGAGCGTCCTAGATTGAGATAAAACGACTAACTAAAGTCATCATAGGTCACACGACAAAACGTGCCCATAGCTGCCTGAGCGTCCTAGATTGAGATAAAACGACTAACTAAAGTCATCATAGGTCACACGACAAAACGTGCCCATAGCTGCCTGAGCGTCCTAGATTGAGATAAAACGACTAACTAAAGTCATCATAGGTCACACGACAAAACGTGCCCATAGCTGCCTGAGCGTCCTGGATTGAGATAAAACGACTAACTAAAGTCATCATAGGTCACACGACAAAACGTGCCCATAGCTGCCTGAGCGTCCTGGATTGAGATAAAACGACTAACTAAAGTCATCATAGGTCACACGACAAAACGTGCCCATAGCTGCCTGAGCGTCCTGGATTGAGATAAAACGACTAACTAAAGTCATCATAGGTCACACGACAAAACGTGCCCATAGCTGCCTGAGCGTCCTGGATTGAGATAAAACGACTAACTAAAGTCATCATAGGTCACACGACAAAACGTGCCCATAGCTGCCTGAGCGTCCTGGATTGAGATAAAACGACTAACTAAAGTCATCATAGGTCACACGACAAAACGTGCCCATAGCTGCCTGAGCGTCCTGGATTGAGATAAAACGACTAACTAAAGTCATCATAGGTCACACGACAAAACGTGCCCATAGCTGCCTGAGCGTCCTGGATTGAGATAAAACGACTAACTAAAGTCATCATAGGTCACACGACAAAACGTGCCCATAGCTGCCTGAGCGTCCTGGATTGAGATAAAACGACTAACTAAAGTCATCATAGGTCACACGACAAAACGTGCCCATAGCTGCCTGAGCGTCCTGGATTGAGATAAAACGACTAACTAAAGTCATCATAGGTCACACGACAAAACGTGCCCATAGCTGCCTGAGCGTCCTGGATTGAGATAAAACGACTAACTAAAGTCATCATAGGTCACACGACAAAACGTGCCCATAGCTGCCTGAGCGTCCTGGATTGAGATAAAACGACTAACTAAAGTCATCATAGGTCACACGACAAAACGTGCCCATAGCTGCCTGAGCGTCCTGGATTGAGATAAAACGACTAACTAAAGTCATCATAGGTCACACGACAAAACGTGCCCATAGCTGCCTGAGCGTCCTGGATTGAGATAAAACGACTAACTAAAGTCATCATAGGTCACACGACAAAACGTGCCCATAGCTGCCTGAGCGTCCTGGATTGAGATAAAACGACTAACTAAAGTCATCATAGGTCACACGACAAAACGTGCCCATAGCTGCCTGAGCGTCCTGGATTGAGATAAAACGACTAACTAAAGTCATCATAGGTCACACGACAAAACGTGCCCATAGCTGCCTGAGCGTCCTGGATTGAGATAAAACGACTAACTAAAGTCATCATAGGTCACACGACAAAACGTGCCCATAGCTGCCTGAGCGTCCTGGATTGAGATAAAACGACTAACTAAAGTCATCATAGGTCACACGACAAAACGTGCCCATAGCTGCCTGAGCGTCCTGGATTGAGATATACCCACCAACTAACGTCATCATAGGTCACACGACAAAACGTGCCCATAGCTGCCTGAGCGTCCTAGATTGAGATAAAACGACTAACTAAAGTCATCATAGGTCACATTACAAAACGTGCCCATAGCTGCCTGAGCGTCCTGGATTGAGATAAAACGACTAACTAAAGTCATCATAGGTCACACGACAAAATGTGCCCATAGCTGCCTGAGCGTCCTGGATTGAGATAAAACGACTAACTAAAGTCATCATAGGTCACATTACAAAACGTGCCCATAGCTGCCTGAGCGTCCTAGATTGAGATAAAACGACTAACTAAAGTCATCATAGGTCACATGACAAAACGTGCCCATAGCTGCCTGAGCGTCCTGGATTGAGATAAAACGACTAACTAAAGTCATCATAGGTCACATTACAAAACGTGTCCATAGCTGCCTGAGCGTCCTAGATTGAGATAAAACGACTAACTAAAGTCATCATAGGTCACACGACAAAACGTGCCCATAGCTGCCTGAGCGTCCTAGATTGAGATAAAACGACTAACTAAAGTCATCATAGGTCACACGACAAAACGTGCCCATAGCTGCCTGAGCGTCCTGGATTGAGATAAAACGACTAACTAAAGTCATCATAGGTCACACGACAAAACGTGCCCATAGCTGCCTGAGCGTCCTAGATTGAGATAAAACGACTAACTAAAGTCATCATAGGTCACACGACAAAACGTGCCCATAGCTGCCTGAGCGTCCTGGATTGAGATAAAACGACTAACTAAAGTCATCATAGGTCACACGACAAAACGTGCCCATAGCTGCCTGAGCGTCCTGGATTGAGATAAAACGACTAACTAAATTCATCATAGGTCACACGACAAAACGTGCCAATAGCTGCCTGAGCGTCCTGGATTGAGATAAAACGACTAACTAAATTCATCATAGGTCACACGACAAAACGTGCCCATAGCTGCCTGAGCGTCCTGGTCGGAAAAGTGGTCGGATTTTCTAAAGATACTTGATACAATAAGCCAACGATATCGTTTTTTTGGATCAATTTTTGTCTAAAAGTCGGAGGTGAAGAACTTGTGAGACTCCCACCTGATGCGGTTTTGATAGCGTTGCGCCTCAGTGACTCGATTACATTACCACGTGCCCAACTGGAAATGCCCCGAGAAAATCTAGACGAAGTCGACACATTTTTTGTTGATGGTATCAGATTCTTATAGACCTGTAACTCGTTAATGTAATACATACAGGTACTCTCCACCTGTCTTGCTCTACCTGTAACTCATTAATGTATCACATGCAGGTACTCTCCAAAAGCCTTGCTGTACCTGTAACTCATTAATTTAGGACATGCGGGTACTCCATACCTGCTTTGCTCTGCCTGTAACTCATTAACGCAACACGTGCAGGTATGAGCAAGGTGGATCCACTTTGATTGTCCGAAAACACTAAGAATATTGATAGCAAGTACCGGGTATTCTTCTGTCCATACGAACTAGACAGCACTAAATTCATGAGTTGTAACGCACTTAGAGCCGTCGTGTGGGTCCTGCAAACCCAGCGGCTGGAAAGTGTGTGTGGGGGAGGGGGGATCGATTATTTAAGGGACCCCCAAGTTGTAATGACGAGGGAAAATTACTCTAAATTATCTAATTATGGAAGGGGGAGGGGCACATAACCAAAGAGTGGCAGATGGCCTCCGAAAGTCACGCTATGGCTCATGGAGCACTGCAGGCTGAATCCCTGGAGACTCCTTGTAAAATGTGTGTATTATCTTTTCGTGTCAGGGTGTAATCCATCACTCTCAGCGTTAACATGGCGTTTTTCCCTCTTTCCTATTTTACGGTCTTCGCACGTTATCGACTTGATAGCTTGTGCCTCGACACTTACCTTCGACCTTTCAGCTACCCTCTATCTTAACCATCTTCCTCTGTGCAGGCTGCCGGCCCGAAAGTTCCCCTTGTAGCTAAAATCCTTGGTGCTATGTCTCAAGTTTTGGCTACCGCTCGGGGCGGTGAATGTGTAGCGTTTAAGTATAGTGTTACATAAATAACAACATCCTGTTGATTGAAATTTTGAGGGGGGGGGGGGAAAGGCCTTCGGCGCACACCTGGGCCTTCCCACCGCCAGGGGTGGGGGGCTGGGGCGGTACCACCCACTTCGAGAATCGCCGATATTGACCGTGGTATCCTGCGCTATACTGGTTTATCACCTCCGATCTCTGTCTATCACTCCCCCCCCCCCCAACAGCACCTCCAGCCCGACCAATTTTAAAGAAAAGGTCCTACGTTATGGGAAACTTCAGCAAATGTCTCACTGCGTATCTTCAGGAGATTTTCAGTTAGGGTCTTTTTGAAACAAACAACTGAATTTGTAAAGGACGCTTTTTGGGGTCCGAATTGGTCTACTCTTTCCAGTCAACTAATCCTACGAGTTGGGAACCAGGTCACTTCACCGACAGCCATTTTATCTGACGCCACTTCATCTACAAAATAATTTCATCTCCTGACATTTCATCGACAGCCATTTCATCGACAGACAATCAACAGACCGTTTATTTGATTTGTTGAGAGTAATGCCGCGGCCCACAAAGAGTTGAATCGCATTTAATATACCACCGTGACACCATTTGAGTTGACCACCAACGTGACACCATTTGAGTTGACCACCACCGTGACACCATTTGAGTTGACCACCACCGTGACACCATTTGAGTTGACCACCACCGTGACACCATTTGAGTTGACCACCACCGTGACACCATTTGAGTTGNATTACGTTTAAAGCCTTCATATAAACTGAGCAATAGACAGACAAACTCAGCAATAGACAGAAAATTTCATTTTGCCATATTAAGGGCATTTAACGACCACCATACAACATAAAAGAGTAAAAGTGGAGATGAAGAGGAATTGTGTGAGTATAAGATAAAGTGGGAAATGTGAAGCCTGGAAGGAAAAGGGAGGGATCACCCATGTGACACCATTTGAGTTGACCACCCCCGTGACACCATTTGAGTTGTCCACCCCGGTGACACCATTTGAGTTGACCACCCCTGTAACACCATTTGAGTTGACCACCCCTGTGACACCATTTGAGTTGACCACCCCTGTGACACCATTTGAGTTGACCACCCCTGTGACACCATTTGAGTTGACCACCCCGTGACACCATTTTAGTTGACCACCCCGGTAACACCATTTGAGTTGACCACCCCTGTGACACCATTTGAGTTGACCACCCCTGTGACACCATTTGAGTTGACCACCCCGTGACACCATTTGAGTTGACCACCCCGGTAACACCATTTGAGTTGACCACCCCTGTGACACCATTTGAGTTGACCACCCCTGTGACACCATTTGAGTTGACCACCCCGGTAACACCATTTGAGTTGACCACCCCTGTGACACCATTTGAGTTGACCACCCCGGTAACACCATTTGAGTTGACCACCCCTGTGACACCATTTGAGTTGACCACCCCTGTATTAAAATATACGACATTATTAAATAAAAACTATCCCTATAATAAGCGAGCGTACTTCTTGTAACGGCAGTGTCACCAGTGTCAGAGTGTCATCGTGGTCAGTGTGTTGATAATGTCGTACGGCCAGGTGTCCACAGAATGTCATCGTGGTCAGTGTGTTGTTCATGTCGAACGGCCAGGTGTTCACAGAATGTCATCGTGGTCAGTGTGTTGTTCATGTAGTACGGTCAGGTGTCCACAGAATGTCATCGTGGTCAGTGTGTTGTTCATGTCGTACGGTCAGGTGTCCACAGAATGTCATCGTTTTAACTGAATTGTTTCGGAAACGTGCGGTCCTCAGGTCGGTACTAAAATGAAGATTTGGACTTTGCGAGGCCCGGCAAATAGAACCGTAATAACGTCCCATATAGGTGATTCTTCAGTTAGCTCTTATCTACCTGTCTACCTGACGATGGACATCGTGTGGTGTGCTTGATCTAACTATTGCCATTTAGGGGGGGTGTACACATTTGTAGTACCGTATGTGGTGAGGTAGCCATTGTTAAATACGGTGATGTAACCATTGTATTATTGGTCGATGTAACCGCTGTATACGATGATTTAACCATTGTTTTATGTGGTGATGTAATCATTGTCATATACGGTGATGTAACCGTTGTTATATACGGCGATGTAGCCTTTGTTTTATTCCGTGATGTAACCATTGTATTATTGGTAGATGTAACCACTGTGATAAACGGTGATGTAACGATTGTTATATACGTTGATTTAACCATTGTGATATGCGGTGATGTAACCATTGTTATACATAGAGCTTAAATTCGTTCACGTACTTGTTATTGTGTATTATTGCATGCAACCAATATTTATATTACTGTTGTATAACGTATTTAATATAGCTAATAGGTAAAAAACGTCATACTATTGGATGTATTAAACACGTTACACAACGGTAATCGAATACAGCCAACAGTTCGATTACTGTTGTGTAACGTATGCCATTGCTTTGTAAATTACCTTTCCAGCCTGTTATACATAAGGTAATAACGACTGTTGCCTCATGCGTTTGGTGTTTTAGCTAAACTCCAGAAATCAACACGCCCGAATTTCTCGTGGCCCTCACGTGCGCCTCACCACACATCCAGGCAGCAGTTCAAGGGGTGCGCAACTCGCCAGCTTCTGGTTTCTTCAACCATTGATGAACGTATCGGCCGTGGTCTTCTCTGTTTACTCATCGTTGGCAGTGAAAGTAAACCGTGCCGTCGCTTTGATGTAGGAGTGCTCTTCCGTTTTCGGAAATGAACCGGTATTGAAAGATTCGATTTGAAATTGAGCATGGATATAATTTCTTGAGCTGTGGTTATTTGGTGACTGTGTTTCATGTATGATATTCGGTCGGGATTTTCATCACCAGCCACCTGTTCATCTGTTAATCGTGTATGATATTCTGTTTGGGAATTTCATCACAAGCAAACTGTTCAAGGGATTTATCATGTTTTGTGGCTGAAATAGTTTATAGGGATGGCGCGATAGTTAGAACAATGCCGTTGATGTAACTGTCCATAATTTGATGAGTATTTTTTTTCCTGGACAACGTGATGTTTGTTTGAACAATTTTCCATGGTCGTGTTTGTTTTTGTTCGTCGGTGTGTCGTGTTTGTATAAGCCCACGTTGTTGTAAAGACTTCAATTTGTATGACCAGGGCATGATTTAAAGCCCTTATGGTCCCTGTGACGTGTGCCCTTTCCCTCTTGATTGCCATACAGTGGTTAAATTCCCTGGCCTAATGGATAATCTACCCTTGTGTAAGGTCCATACGGAATCTTAAAGGTTGTTTGGTTATGGATTTAAATGGCGTTTTCCTCATGGGTAATCTACCCCTGTGTATGGACCATACTGAAGTTTCCCTGTTTTTTGTCATGTGTAAAACAAACAGCCTCCCAAGAGGTTTCTTGTCATTTCCGCTATGCTAAGATTGAAGTTAACAAAATTTGTAGGGATGAAATAGAATTCACAACGCAACAGGTGAAACATCAGGCAAATGATAGTCAGGGGGGAGAAATCAAACGGTACTCTTTAAAAAAAGGGGGAATTAATGCTGGATATTTAAACATTGGCATGAGCTCAGAGTGATGGATTGTGTGTGTGTGTGTGTCCCTGGCTGTGTTTTGGTTATGCTGCGTGTGTATGTGTGAGTTAATAAGAGGGTGTGAGTACAGGTGATGAGTCAAAAGTAGAATAAAGTATTCTCTTACCGTGGTGATTCATCAGCGGAATTAACGATCTCCTGGCTTGCCCCAGCCCGCCCCATACGCCATTCCCCCCAATTCTGCCTCTGGTTATTTACATTTTAAAAAAATATATTATTAAAAGCGCAACAAAGACCATTCACCGGAAGAAAAACAATAATTGCGCCTTAAATTGATATTTAGCGCTGCAAACGATAACCAAAACAAAACAAACAAGACGAAGGCACTGATTTCAACCGAATTACCTGAGCTTGAATCACAAACTGCGTCGGCAGATAAAGGAAAGATGAATTAGAAGAGGATTTTTTTTTAAAATGACCTAGCAAATTTTTTCAGGTCAGTTTCCACGGATTTCATTCCATTGTCCCCGCATCGCGCAATGTCCCGTTAAGCCTTTTAGGGATTTCGGGACTTAAGGAGCGGGTCCCAGGTCATCTGGAAAATATGACTTAATAAGCGGTTCCTGGGACATCTACAAATTAAGACATAATAAGCGAGAATTAATATATTGAAACAAAAGTTTGGCTGTTTCTGTTTTACTAGCAGAACTTCTCCTATGTGTAACTATCTATACTCCAGAATGAGAACTGCCCAAACCCTCGGCATGAGAACTATTCAAACCCCAGAATGAGAACTGTCCAAAACCTAAGAATGAGAACTGTCCAAACCCCAGAATAAGAACTGTCCAAACCCCAGAATGAGAATTGTCCAAACCCCAGAATGAGAACTGTCCAAACCCCAGAATGAGAACTGTCCAAACCCCAGAATGAGACCTGTCCAAACCCTGGCGTGAACACTGTTCCAATCACAGAATGAGAACTGTCCAACCCCAGAATGAGAACTGTCCAAACCCTCTGCGTGAGCACTGTTCCAACCCCAGCATGAGTTGATGGAATATATACTATTTAGCCCTGATAATCGACTTCAGTCATACTTTGTTTGAGAGTCTGCGGATAGCCTGATGACGTGGTACAGCTCAATCACAGTTCTATTTGTTTTATCTTTCTATTGATACGTATCCCTGATAAATGGGTGGATGAGCACGCTCCTCCTCCGTGGTCACGTGCGCCTTATCTCCTAATTGTTGAGATTGCCCACCTTGAAAGTCAAGGGAAAGAGCTGCCAGTTATTTTCAAATTGTTCCTATATTTTCCTTGTCGTTGTGTTGTGTGCCTCTGGATTGCTCTTCGCGGCGCCCATTTGCTTGTTTAAATTTTTTTACAATTATTTTTTTTAATTAAAATATTTTAGCTTTGGTCTCCTTTACCCGAAAAAAACAAACTATTGTCCTGGCATCAGGGATCTTTGTCATCTTCATAGGTTTGTGGAGGAGACTCAGTGCAACTGTTGCCCTTGCATCAGGGATCTTTGTCATCTTCATAGGTTTGTGGAGGAGACTCAGTGCAACTGTTGCCCTTGCATCAGGGATCTTTGTCATCTTCATAGGTTTGTGGAGGAGACTCAGTGCAACTTTTATTATGTTGAGCTCAACATGTTCCACGATCACTACAAACGTGCGTCTCCAAAGTTGTCTCCCTTTTCATGGAAGCAATAATACGAGGTCGTGAAATTGTAACTTTTGGTTTTTGAAATTGAGCTCTAAATAAAGGAATACACGAATAAAGGTTAAGCTTGAAATCGAAACTATTCGAATACACGCTTTGTCGACAAACATTTCCCAAGCAAGGAAATGACACAGCACATTAACTCGGGGGCAACAATATCAAGGCCATAATAGGAGGAGACAAGTGGTGGTCGTTAAAATTAGAACTTCGAATTGTAATTACAATGACCCACATTGTTTCTTGTGACCGACTGTGCTCTTTATGGCGTGTTCCACGTCGCAGGAGTTGTTAATTTTATACGCCTGGGGGACTCCATCTCCGGGTTTGATTTCGGAGTTTGCATTCCTTTAAGTCAATTGACGAGTCCCATCCACCCGGTTTGTGAGTGTGTGTGTGTGTGTGTGTATGTGTGTGCCTGTCTAGACTTTTGATGGGGATTAACTAAATTCCACAAGTTTTGAACTGACAATTAGACCTCACGGCACCCCATACATTAACACAAAGAGACGCCACTTGAGCCCTGCAACCCTTGCGTCCAATTTTCAGATATCTAATGGTCCATATTTCAGATATCTAATGGTCCAAATTTCAGATATCTAATGGTCCAAATTTCATATATCTAATGTTCCAACTTTTTTTATATCTTAGGGTCAAACGTTCAGATATCTGATTGGCAAACTTTTGAAAATTTAAGGGTCCAACATTTGAAAATCTTAGGGTCCAACTTTCAGATATCTAATCGGCCAACATATGGATATCTTACGGTCCGACTTTCGAACATGTAAGTTTCCAACTTTCAGATATCTATTTGTCCAACTTTTGGATATCTAATGGTCCAACTTTCAGATATCTAAGGGTCCAACTTTCAGATATATAATGGTCCAACTTTCAGATATCTAATGGTCCAACTTTTGGATATCTAATGGTCCAACTTTCAGATATCTAAAGGTCCAACTTTCAGATATCTAATGGTCCAACTTTCAGATATCTAATGGTCCAACTTTCAGATATCTAATGGTCCAACTTTCAGATATCTAATGGTCCAACTTTTAGATATCTAATTGCCCAACTTTTGGATATCTAATGGTCCAACTTTCAGATATCTAATGGTCCAACTTTCGGATATCTTATGGTCCAACTTTCAGATATCTAATTGCCCAACTTTTGGATATCTTATGGTCCAACTTTCAGATATCTAATTGCCCAACTTTTGGATATCTAATGGTCCAACTTACAGATATCTAATTGCCCAACTTTTGGATATCTAATGGTCCAACTTACAGATCTCTAATTATTCAACTTTTGGATATCTAATGGTCCAACTTACAGATATCTAATTGTCCAACTTTTGGATATCTAATGGTCAAACTTACAGATATCTAATTGTCCAACTTTTGGATATCTAATGGTCCAACTTACAGATCTCTAATTGTCCAACTTTTGGATATCTAATGGTCCAACTTACAGATCTCTAATTGTCCAACTTTTGGATATCTAATGGTCCAACTTTCAGATATCTAATGGTCCAACTTTCAGATATCTAATTGCCCAACTTTTGGATATCTAATGGTCCAACTTTCAGATATCTAATGGTCCAACTTTCGGATATCTTATGGTCCAACTTTCAGATATCTAATTGCCCAACTTTTGGATATCTTATGGTCCAACTTTCAGATATCTAATTGCCCAACTTTTGGATATCTAATGGTCCAACTTACAGATATCTAATTGCCCAACTTTTGGATATCTAATGGTCCAACTTACAGATCTCTAATTATTCAACTTTTGGATATCTAATGGTCCAACTTACAGATATCTAATTGTCCAACTTTTGGATATCTAATGGTCAAACTTACAGATATCTAATTGTCCAACTTTTGGATATCTAATGGTCCAACTTACAGATCTCTAATTGTCCAACTTTTGGATATCTAATGGTCCAACTTACAGATCTCTAATTGTCCAACTTTTGGATATCTAATGGTCAAACTTACAGATATCTAATTGCCCAACTTTTGGATATCTAATGGTCCAACTTACAGATATCTAATTGTCCAACTTTTGGATATCTAATGGTCCAACTTTCAGATCTCTAATTGTCCAACTTTTGGATATCTAATTGTCCAACTTACAGATATCTAATTGTCCAACTTTTGGATATCTAATGGTCCAACTTACAGATAGCTAATTGTCCAACTTTTGGATATCTTAGGGTCTCACAGTTGTGATATGAGAAAATAATGTTCAATTGCATTAAATAACCCAATTACAAAAACTGACAGGTGACTGTTTTTTGTTTTTTGTTTGGTGGTTTTATTTAATACGCTCCAAAAGTAATGACACGGCTCTGCCCTAAACACACATTTCAAATTCATAGACATCCATGACACACATCTGTGCTGTACAGTCTAGCCTGTAAATATGTGCTGTACGTTCTTACCCGTAAATATGTGCTGTAAGTTCTGACCAATAAATATGGGCTGCAAGTTCTGACCAATAAATATGTGCTGTAAGGTCTGGCCTGTAAATATGTTCTGTAAGGTCTGGCCTGTAAATATGGGCTGTAAGGTCTGGCCTGTAAATATGTGCTGTAAGGTCTGGCCTCTAAATATGTGCTGTAAGGTCTGACCAATAAATATGTGCTGTAAGGTCTGACCAATAAATATGTGCTGTTAAGGTCTGGCCTGTAAATCTCTAACAGAAACTCCGCTGAGCAAAGTGTTGACTACCTGGCCATTTCGCAGCGTTCACACCTGTTTTAGAATAACATGGCCTAGTGCTACCACGCGCTTCAGAATCCTTCCCTCCACCCCATAATCTCGTTGTATTATACTATCTTATGTGCCCGGCTCTTAAGTTCTTCTCCAGGGAAACGGAGTTAAAAGTTTGATCTTGACTTGTATGAAATACCCAGAGTTCCCAAACTATACCATTAGCCAACTAACTGACCTATCTGAACACCCCAAACCCTAACCAAAGTTACCCACCTATACCATTAGCAAACTAACTGACCTATCTGAACACCACAAACCCTAACCAAAGTTACCCAACTATACCATTAGCAAACTAACTGACCTATCTGAACACCCCAAACCCTAACCAAAGTTACCCACCTATACCATTAGCAAACTAACTGACCTATCTGAACACCCCAAACCCTAACCAAAGTTACCCAACTATACCATTAGCAAACTAACTGACCTATCTGAACAGCCCAATGAGTATTCATCACATAAGTTAAAATATCTTAATCTCACCCAAATGTATCCATGGCAACGATATTAAACTTCCTTACATTAACATCTCCTTAACACTTATAGTTTCAGCTTTAATAAGCTTAAAAGTCTCTAAAAGAAAGCACTTCAACAGTTTTTCAAGATTGGTATGTACCAATGCCTGACCGTACTGTAACAATCTTTCAATAGTCCTAGGCAATGTAATTCCTGAGTCATTGGCTACATTGTTTCTTCAGTTTTTGGAAATGTAATTCCTGAGTAATAGGCAATGTAATTCCCGAGTCCTAGGAAATGTAGTTCCTGAGTTATTGGGAATGTAATTCCTGAGTCATAGGCAATGTAATTCCTGAGTCATAGGCAATGTAATTCCTGAGTCATAGGCAATGTAATTCCTGAGTCATAGGCAATGTAATTCCTGAGTCATAGGCAATGTAATTCTTGAGTCATAGGCAATGTAATTCCTGAGTAATAGGCAATGTAATTCCTGATTCCTAGGCAATGTAATTCCTGAGCAATAGGCAATGTAATTCCTGATTCCTAGGCAATGTAATTCCTGATTCCTAGACAATGTAATTCCTGACTTTGGCATTAGTCGCTCGTGTTGCATTAGAGATGCGAAGTACTTGCTATGCCCAGGTTGCCAGATTGATTGGCCATTGTTTAGCCCAGCCACTCCGGTAGCAGAGTGTGTAATCTGAGTGTTCATTGTTTAGCCCTGCCACTCCGCCAGCTGAGTGTGAAATGTGAAATCTGAGCCCATCTGCCAAATCTGTTGAGGAGTTGATCCGTCAGATGTTTCCTCGTCTGACATTTCAGCTGCCATAAACCGGTGGATGAGAAAAGTTAATCTGCTGCCAGAAAATACACGCAGCTGTCATTAAACAACAACACATCTAAAAGATTATAACCACGAAATTTTCGCAAGCATTTCAGCTAGAGTAACCAAAGGATGAGATATAAATCTATATATAATGTGTGAGACTAGCCAAACAGTTTTAGAGTAGATGCATTAGTTCTAATTGTATATTTTTTTAACTCAGCGGTCCTCACAAGATTTTTTTAAAAAGGTGATGATGATGATTGAGGACTTTTATAGCGCGTGTGTCCATGCTATTGTTGCATGCTCAAAGTGCTCTGAGGTCCTAAAACTATTTAAAGAAAAAAGTCTTATGTTTCTTAAATTACTTTTTATCATTTTCAATGTTCCTCAAAGATTGAAGTCAACTGTTCCACAATTTCGGTGCAATAGCTTCAAAAGTGACTTTTTTCTGTGTTCATCCACACTTGGAACTCTCAGTAAGGACACTGTTGAAGAGCGCAGGTTCTGTGTGGATACATTGTTAGAAATCCGTTTTTGAAGATATACAGCTGCAGAAACCTTCTATACAGCTATACACCAGGGACAGAATTTTGTAGTCCATGCGCTCACTCACAGAAAGCCAATGGAGATTTTTAAGAACCCGGCTGATGGGGTCAGATTTCTTTACAGGTGATGAGCCCTCAAAGAGACCTATTAATAGAAGATAGTTATTTATTTTATTTGGAGTTTCCACGATTTATACACATACGTATACATAATAATACTGTATTGTCTAGCTAATATGTTCGTAACTAGTAACTTGACGAACCAGTTTAAGCCGGCTGGGCTTTGAAGTGACCTTTTGTCCAAGTGGCTGGACGGGTGTATTGTAAAATGATCCAATGGTATAGAAACTTCCCGATGAGGAGGGGGGGGGGGGCGGTCCGGTCCGCTTGGGCGACACTTTTCTCCCCTTATATTGAGAGGCAGCATTTTTGAGCCGCCTGTAGGGGTTTTTTTCGTGGAATTGGGGCTGCAAAAAGCTTGACCCGCCCCGGGTGGCAGTAACCCTGGCAACCCTAGTGCCGGTAAGGAAGAAAAAATTTACACGCGCGTATAATGCGAAACCCTATTTGATGTAGCATTCCCTCTCCCCCACCCCCTAAGTTCCTGGCACTATACGCGGTAATACACGGTAATAATTGCCTTGAAATATTCGGACAGCCGCCATGAGAAAGATACGCTATCTTAGATGTTTACAGGTTAGCTGCACAAATATCCCATCGGAGGACGCTATCTTAGATGTTTACAGGTTAGCTGCACAAATATCCCATCGGAGGACGCTATCTTAGATGTTTACAGGTTAGCTGCACAAATATCCCATCGGAGGACGCTATCTTAGATGTTTACAGGTTAGCTGCACAAATATCCCATCGGAGGACGCTATCTTAGATGTTTACAGGTTAGCTGCACAAATATCCCATCGGAGGACGCTATCTTAGATGTTTACAGGTTAGCTGCACAAATATCCCATCGGAGGACGCTATCTTAGATGTTTACAGGTTAGCTGCACAAATATCCCATCGGAGGACGCTATCTTAGATGTTTACAGGTTAGCTGCACAAATATCCCATCGGAGGACGCTATCTTAGATGTTTACAGGTTAGCTGCACAAATATCCCATCGGAGGACGCTATCTTAGATGTTTACAGGTTAGCTGCACAAATATCCCATCGGAGGACGCTATCTTAGATGTTTACAGGTTAGCTGCACAAATATCCCATCTGAGGACGCTATCTTAGATGTTTACAGGTTAGCTGCACAAATATCCCATCGGAGGACGCTATCTTAGATGTTTACAGGTTAGCTGCACAAATATCCCATCGGAGGACGCTATCTTAGATGTTTACAGGTTAGCTGCACAAATATCCCATCGGAGGACGCTATCTTAGATGTTTACAGGTTAGCTGCACAAATATCCCATCGGAGGACGCTATCTTAGATGTTTACAGGTTAGCTGCACAAATATCCCATCTGAGGACGCTATCTTAGATGTTTACAGGTTAGCTGCACAAATATCCCATCGGAGGACGCTATCTTAGATGTTTACAGGTTAGCTGCACAAATATCCCATCTGAGTTTTAAAAAAAATATTTAAAAAAAATATTATTATATTTATAAACGGTTAACTCTGGTAACTTATAAATGGTGACATGTTTACAAGGTAGATTTCTGAAGTTGGAGAAGAAAATACGAGATTCTAAGCCCCTCCATCAGAGAAATGCATATAGCCTATGTTTGTAAGAAGGTTTTTCTTTTGGTCTGGTCCCGCGTACAAAAATTGTCTGTACTGAGAGAGAATATTAGCTTGCAGAGCAGTGTTACATTTTGGGAAGAGTTGAATTCTTATTATCTCGGTGTTTTCTCGGATATCATTTGTATCTCTGGGAAATAGTTGGGTTATTATCTCGGTGTTTTCTCGGATATCATTTGTATCTCTGGGAAATGGTTGGGTTATTATCTCGATGTTTTCTCGGATATCATTTGTATCTCTGGGAAATGGTTGGGTTATTATCTCGATGTTTTCTCGGATATCATTTGTATCTCTAGAAATAGTTGAATTCTGATCTGGGTGTTTTTAGAGAGAGGGAGATTTGAGTCTCTGTAGCATCAAATGTACTGGGGCAGAGCAACTTTTGCACTCTGACTCTGAGAGAGAGAGAGGGGGGGAGGGAGAAAGAGAGGGGGGAGAAGGGGAGTAGGTTGGATGAGGGTGGGGGATGTTGAAAGTGAGAGGGGGGGGGTAGAGTGTTCATCGTTCTCATCGATTGTATCAAGTATTTACCTTCAGATCAAATGCATAGTTGAATGTTATTAAAGTTAAATGAACGTACGTAACATATTTGAACTGTCCATCTGACAAAGGAAGTGATGTGCATTGTGAATTCACTTGGATACGATTGGGGGGGAATTCAGACTTCACAAACTGGATAGTGAGAGGGAATTTCCAATTTTGGCAACTTACATATGCCTGGCTGCGCCTCTATGAATTCAAGTACCGTAAATGAGGTTACCTTTACCTTACCACTTGTGGCTCAAGAGTTTTCAAAATATCAGTCTTAATTACTCTCAATGGTGTCAAAATTGTGTTAGGTCACACTGACCGGAATGTCTACGCACCGGTAATCTCGTTTTCCGAGGTCACACCGACAGCTGTTTGCGTTTCGGTGATTTCAAGGCTTCCGAGGTCACACTGACCCCGGGTGTCTATGCATCAATGATTTCAAGGATTCAGGACACACTGACCTGTGTGCCTATGCATCAGTGATTTCAAGGATGCGGAAGTGACACTGACTTAGGTGTTGAGAAGGCATACCGATAAACGTACGCTACACGCTTCAGTGATTTCAATGATACAGGAGGTCAGGCTGACCTGAGTGTCTATGCATCAATGTCTCCCCAAGAACTCACCCTCCTCTCCACTGTGTATATGGCCGTAAGGAAAGCCAGGAAAATAGCAGGGCTGGAGTGTTTTAGTTGTGTTCTTTGTGGTCAGCCGAAGCCAGTCAAGGTGAGGAGCTGCTAACTAATATCTTAGTTACAGAAATTGCACACAAAAAACAAGGGCTACAGCGTTCTATACACAAACGTATTTCCTCACCACGCACTAAGACTCGGGACACAAAGACTGGTCAGGACCAATGGGTCCAATGTTAGGAAGAGTGACAAGTGCTCCTCATGAAAAGCAACCATAGAAATGGTGTTAAAAATAAAAGGAAATTTAAAACAGCTGACGCCACAAACATCTTTTTTACAGGGTTTCGCCACTGCATCCTCAAATAGCTTCCTACAGTGTGGGGTCGTGGGGTGTGTGGGTGATAGACATGCGTCCATTTACCTTCCCATCCCATCAGGGCCGGCCCTACGGTTCCTGGCGCCCCGGGCAAGCTTAACTTTGGCGCCCCGGGCAAGCTTATCTTTGGCGCTCTTTTTAAGTGTAATCATAAAAATATTTGCAAGGGGAAAAAGCAACTAAGGATTAGGCAATTAGTTTTTTTTTTATAAAACAAGCAACGAAGAATAATATTGTTTTTTAATTTTTTTGTTTAACTTGTATTTGGACAGTATGTACAATTAGTCTACCGATTACTTTTTCAATTCTATAGCCTTATGATCAGCAAATCTTTTTATTGCACTTTCTATTTCTCTTCCATGACGCCAACATGCAATGCTTTTTCCTTTTTTGGAAGATCGTTCATGGCGCCCCGGGAAACTGCCCGAGTTGCCGGTACCTTGAGCCGACCCTGCCTACCGTCCATGTAATTGTGTATATCATAAGCTGTTACTAGAAAATACTAATTTAAAAATATGAAACTCTCAAAATCAAATGGTTATTTTTCTTTTCTCAGCCCGTTCTGTCAGTTAGCAACAAGGACAAAGAGATAGGAAACCATCTTGGTGTGACATCGCCAGCAACTACAGCTCAGGACAGCATCAAAAGACCCGGGGTAAAGGACACCACCCCAATACATACCGATGGTGACGGTTTGTTGAAACAGAGCATTGAGTTGTATGCGGGCAACAGGAAAGTGCCAGGAAGAGATGAGGACGTTCCGCAACCAGTTCCAAAACTCCAGGGGCATAGAGGTAATTTGGTCTGCTAGTCAATATTGAAATAGTTCTTTATGTTGAAGAGATAGAGTTGAATGGCAAAGATGCTAGTGAGATAGGCATAGTTGAATGGTATAGATGCTAGTGAGATAGGCATAGTTGAATGGCAAAGATGCTAGTGAGATAGGCATAGTTGAATGGCAAAGATGCTAGTGAGATAGGCATAGTTGAATGGTATAGATGCTAGTGAGATAGGCATAGTTGAATGGCAAAGATGCTAGTGAGATAGGCATGGTTAAATGGTATAGATGCTAGTGAGCTCCAGATAGTTAAATGGCATAGATGTTACTGAGATGAGCATTAATCTCTCTCATCAGTCGTTTTAGTAGTTTTTTTAATAGTTTTTTTTTTTTTACCCATCTTCAATTAGTTTCAGTGTTTTAATACATTTGAAGAAAATGCAAATTACCAAAGTTATTTGCTATCATCTCAGTTTAGAACAAAAGCTGAACAAAACCTTCCCCAACTGAATCACCCGACAGAAGTGTGATAAGAAATACGTGGAACTGTCTATTATTGAGCCATGGGAGCGAATAAAATCACTGTTGAAACAGCAGACTCCATCCACGACAAGATCATATTTCCCCCCATCGTGCCTCTTGGTGACTAGTCCAAGTAACGACCGAATGGTTGGAAAGGCCAACACTGAACCGCCTTGTCAATTTGCAACCTAACCTCTCCCGATTTTTTTATACATTTTTGGATGCACTTCAATTTGGTCCAACGCAGAGCAACGGATTTGTCTGCTTCTAAAAATATATCCCCCTGTTGTTGTTTGATATGTCACGTCAAAATCACCCTTGACCCCTTGAATAAATAGCAACGGTTCTGGAGTGTCAGTCCTATCTGATAACTCGTCAAGGGCAATGGGGAAACAACATTGAAAGCTCTAAGGCACCGTGTCTCTGTAGAGACTCGATATACCTCCACTATCCACCACCCAAACCATCGACTGTTTTCGCTGAAAGGCTAATAGTCTTAAATAAGTCTACTTTTCGTGTGACAGCCGCCCTGACGTGAAAGAGCTGGACTTCAATCAACACACGAAACTCTCATGCCAGGCTCAACCAACACACCAAACTCTCATGCCAGGCTCAACCAACACACCAAACTCTCATCCCAGGCTCAACCAACACATCAGACTGTCATGCCAGGCTCAACCAACACACAAAACTCTCATCCCAGGCTCAACCAACACACCAAACTCTCATCCCAGGCTCAACCAACACATCAGACTGTCATGCCAGGCTCAACCAACACACCAAACTCTCATGTCAGGCTCAACCAACACACCAAACTCTCATGTCAGGCTAAAAAAACACACCTAGCTCATGCAAGGGCGATCAGATTAGTATTAAACTTTTCCATTCACATTCAGAAACTCTTCCGACCAAAGTTACCAACTTTTCTTTCCATTAAAACGAGATTCTTCCTTAATTTTTTTTTCTTTAATGGATAACTCCAAGCCGTGGAGCCGCAGTTTGCATCGCCCCGTAGTTTGCCGAGCCCACACACCAGGAACATGTCCACTTCTCATGTTGATTAGCTTCTGTCTTGTCACAATCTTCCAGACACACCAGGAACATGTCCACTTCTCATGTTGATTAGCTTCCGTCTTGTCACAATCTTCCAGACACACCAGGAACATGCCCACTTCTTATGTTGCTCAGATTCCGTCTTGTCACAATCTTCCAGACACACCAGAGAACAAAGTCATCCCCGTCCCCAAAGTTTCGGCAGACAACAACAAAGAGAACAGACAGAGGAAGCAGACACAGAGAGGCAGCAGCAGACAGTTCAATGTGCACATACCCCAGTTCTATTTCCCCACGGGCAGACCTGGGGGAGGCGGTGCGGAGATGGAAGCCATCTTGCAGAGAGTGGCCCAGGAGTTCGCCGCTTTTGAGGGCGGCAAAGCTTACAAGCAGCAAATGGCTGCCGTTACCAAGGTGAGTTCTTTTGCTTTTTTATCTCCCTTTTTAAAAATTATTATTTTTTAATTATACTTTTTAAATTTGGGCATGTCCGTTTATGAGTCGTGTTTGCACATTTTATGAATTATGTTTTACTGACGTTGTATGTTTATGTTGTTTCATGCCATTTTAACAAAGAACCCTATTCAGTATTGGTCGGAAAACTCCTGTCCACAGCTTTCATTTAAAATGTTTGTCTTGACCTTGATTTATGATTCTAAAATTTAAGTAAAATCATTTTTAAAAAAAACTGCAACACAAATTACGCCTAGATCGAAGATAAACGGTATAATTCCGGGATATAATGTTGATTTGTTCTATATTGAATTACTGGAAGACATGCCCCGGGGACACTAGGGTATTAAAAGAAGGCACATTGCACTACTTTCTACCTTCTGATGCGGAGTCTCAACATCTTACATTTGAGTTTTACTTTTTTGACTGAATCAGGTTTTTGGTGTATTGTCTCTTTAAAACAACAACAACAACCAAGGGACAACTTTTCCACGCCAATACATTGTATATCTAGGTATAAATAATTAAAACGCTCTTTATTTTTTTCTGGCAGTATGTCTAGATATTTACGTTCCTAACAGCGTTGGGTTATCATAAAATATTATCTTCTATATAATGGAGGCTATCAAACCGAGCGTGAGGCTACTACGTACGCTCATTCTCATCTATAGTATTCCATTAAATCTCTTTGATATAGAATGCATATTACATAATAGGAACGATATTAATGATAAAAGTATGTCAAGAAATATCCTCTTGCTCTCCTGGAGATGTATGAATATAACAAAAAAAGGCATGCTAAAACCGCTTACATTAATGACGTGCAACTGTTTACTTATTGTTTCGTGTCTAAATTCGGAAAGTTCAAAATGTTCATGATTTTGAAATGTAAACATTCCGCTAAGAAATGCCTTCATCTTTCCCCCTCCCCCCCCCAACCCGTTTTTTTTTATGAGTAAAAATCGCACTAACCTCACGTCCCGGAACTTCTCTCCCAACGGATAACATCAAATGAAAGGTAAACCTCCCGGGACGGGGTGTGTGGCCGGGGGAGGGGGGTGGGGATCTGCTGGTATCTGAAAGTTCAATGGTTGGCCCCCCGATAATTCATTTACATGCTCAGGGATTCTGCCATTTTGATGGGATGGTTGCAAGCTGTTCGATCAAAAGTAGCAAGAAAATATCCCTAGGGTCAGCAAACATGCACACCATTCCATTCATTTCGCTGCAGGGCCGTTTCGCCGACAGCCATTTCGCCGACAATGCTAATACATTGTTTAAATACCAAAGTGACCATCCAAATGCACCGGCTACTATAAGTGTGTTGAAGTTTAAAGAAAATCTATTGTTTATGTCAATGTCAACATTTACTTGTGGGATTCGTTGCAGCTTCCGCATATGCTCCTACGGGACTAAAAGGGTTAAATTTCAAAATGACATTTTCTCCCGCTCCCCCCGCCCCCCCCCCCACTAATGTCCCCGGGCACAAGCCTTCCAGAAAAAATTCTCAATACTTTGACTGGGGTAACTTTTGTTGACTTTTGTTAACTTTTGTTGATTTTTGTTGTTGCTAAATTTAAATTTAGCCGTAAGTTCGAGTACAAAATTAAATTATTAAGGTACAGAGGAACCCCGCTATAACGGACTCAGCTATAACGGGCACAACTATAACAAGCTCAACTATAACAAGCTCAACTATAACGAGCTCAGCCATAACGGGTTCAACTATAATGAGCTGAACTATAAAGGGCTCAGCTATAGCGGGCTCAGCTATAACGGGTTCAACTATAATGAGCTGAACTATAACGGGCTCAGCTATAGCGGGCTCAGCTATAACGGGCTCAACTATAACAGGCTCAGCTATAACAGGCTCAGCTATACCGGGCTCAACTATAACGGCCTCAGCTATAACGGACTGAGCTATAACGGACTGAGCTATAACGGACTGAGCTATAACGGACTGAGCTATAACGGACTGAGCTATAACGGACTGAGCTATAACGGACTGAGCTATAACGGGGTCAGCTATTATGGGAATTAGGATATAAAACGGTCCTGGCATGACATTCTTCGCATGTGATTTTTTAAACAAAATACCGTGGGGAAAAATGAGTACAAATATACACCATCGTACAAACCTATGACAAGTTCACTTCGACCAGTTCCACTTCAACACAACATTGACCATCGTACAGCGTTTTGACAAGTTCACTTTGACCAGTTCAACTTCAACACAACATTGACCATCGTACAAACGTCAGCACCACATTGACCATCGTACAAACGTCGACACCACATTGACCATCATACAGCCCTATGACACGTTCAGTGCGACCAGATCAACATGAACACCACATCAGCTCAAAAGAAATCTAAAAAAAAATAATTAAAAATCGGTATCTTGATACCATACAAATCCCGACGCCATCGGCACGAAATATTGTTCAAGCGGTCATCAACGCGACCCGGCTCTTAAAACTCGATCCGATTTTATGGATCAAATAAACTCCTGGCTGCCTAGTTTGATCCACGTGGTAGCACAAACTCCTGGCCGCCTAGTTTGATCCACGTGGTAGCACAAACTCCTTGCCGCCTAGTTTGATGCACGTGGTAGCACAAACTCCTGGCCGCCTAGTTTGATCCACGTGGTAGCACAAACTCATGGCCGCCTTGTTTGGTGCACGTGGTAGCACAAACTCCTGCCTGCCTATTTTGATGCACGGGGTAGCACAAACTCCTGGCCGCCTAGTTTGATGCACGTGGTAGCACAAACTCCTGGCTGCCTAGTTTGATGCACGAGATAGCACAAACTCCTAGCTGCCTAGTTTGATGCACGTGGTAGCACAAACTCCTTGCCGCCTAGTCTGATCCACGTGGTAGCACAAACTCCTGGCCGCCTAGTTTGATCCACGTGGTAGCACAAACTCCTGACCGCCTAGTTTGAT
>CAXITT010000700.1:122318-219962 GCA_964033795.1 Lymnaea stagnalis | reverse complement strand
GTCAGTGCTGGATTGTGGTGGTTGATGCACAAGGCTGACTGAGCTGGCCAGATGATTGTAGCGTCAGTGCCGGATTGTGTTGGTTGATGCACAAGGCTGACTGAGTTGGCCAGATGATTGTAGCGTCAGTGCTGGATTGTGGTGGTTGATGCACAAGGCTGACTGAGCTGGCCAGATGATTGTAGCGTCAGTGCCGGATTGTGTTGGTTGATGCACAAGGCTGACTGAGTTGGCCAGATGATTGTAGCGTCAGTGCTGGATTGTGGTATTTGATGCACAAGGCTAAAAAGTGCCTGCAATGAGTAATGCTATAATTTGAAAAGTAGTGGTTGAGGCACAAGGCTGACTGAGTGGGATAGATGATTGTAGCGTCAGTACTGGATTGTGGGAGTAGGGATGAAGATGCATACATTTTTTATCATCAAATTGGATGAGTATTGAAGCTAAGAAATATAAATGTTCATCTGTAAGTTATATTTATAGCCTAGATTTAATACCCAATGAGAAATTATGGAGAATCAAATAGTTTGGCAATAAATGTAAACATAACTTTGGAATGAATTATAATTTTTATTATCTTAATTCTTTTATCATTTCCAGTAACTATGAAGACGATTTTGAGCCTGAGGAAGACGATGAAATTCTAAGGGAGGAAATGCTGCGACTCGCTGACGGCACCACACCCCAAAGAACTATAACTCCTGGCCAATCCCACACAGCAGAGGACATTTATGACTTTAGCAACACTAATTTAGGATACTGACTCTAGCTGGTTAGTGGGAGACTGACTCTAGCTGGTTAGTGGCACATGAGATGCCCTATTAGTCGCTAGTCGTGTGTTTACATGTTGTCACATCTTACATAGAGGTTCTCACATTTATTCCAAAGCTCATATCCAGACTCTGGTCAGTCCAATTAAGCTTATCAGTATTGCTAACATTCTTTGAATGAATTTGTTCAATACAGCTGGACAGTTTGTTGGGTTCACTTCAAATGCCCCAAGCAAAACAAAAACCCCAACAGATTTTTGTAAATGCCTTGTAAAAAAAATTTGTAAAAGATCAGGCAAAAAGCCTGAAACGTGTCAACACCATTTTACTGATTGTGTTACATGGGAGTAGTACTTTGTCCCCTGCTACAGTGTCCCATCAGTGCTACATTTTTAAACTGGGTAGTACTTTGCCCCTGCTACAAAGTCCCATCTATAGGATTGGGTCCACCAATCTGCAGTTGCAGGGAAAATATTACAGGTACATTGCCTGATTGTGGGGACTAGTCATTGGCTTTACTCAAAGGGAGAGAACTACAACAGAGATAATGTCTTATAAGGGAAAAAACTGTACATGTAATTGCTTTAAAAAATGTTGAAGATTTAAAACCTCTACTTGTCATGAATGTATTAATTCTACATTGATGTATATTACTTGATATATCCACATAGTGACAGACTGATTAAATCAGGTGGCTGCATGTTGCAATATAAACAGTTCAATATCAATAAATTATCTTTCAATTTTTTACTGAGACAACTGAACAAATATTTCATAAGGTTTAAATTATTCCAATGTCAGCAAACTGAGACAAACTCATTCTTTGTTACTCTGTGCTCATGAAATATTCAAGAAAGCATATTATGTAGTTATAACTCAAAATAAATTTATATCTGAACCAATCTACGTATCAATGAATGAAGTAATATATAATCCATCATCATAATCATCAATGGTGCTATGGCACATTTGTGGCTCTTGCCTGCTCCAGCGCATCCGTTCAGACTGAATCCAAGGCTTTTTATCTCGGTTTGTGGACCTCCTGACTGATGTAAATCCGTCTCAGTCGAACTTTTCTCCTGCAGGCAGGAAATTTATCTGCTCAAATTTCAGCGCAGACTCAAAATTTCTGAGCAGCCTGATTAAATGGCTTAATCTTAGTTTTCATGGTCATCATTTGGTGCTGTGCCCATGGTCATCAGTTGGTCCTATGTCCATACAGTAGGCCTAGAGGTCTGACCAACAAGATGGGCTAGTTCTGTACAATTCATAAACTTTCCACAGATATGGGAAGAGAAAACTAAAAATCTGCCAAAAAACTTAAGGCTGCATGAAACAAATTATTATGTTGATAGAATTTATTAGAAGTTTCTGTTAACAAATGGTAACTGCTGTCTGACCTTGCGGAGCTGATGTTAACAAATGGTAACTGTTGTCTGACCTTGCTGAGCTGATGTTACACTAGTTTTTTTAAAGGGTTGTGCAACTTGTGATGAATGTATGGGAACAAGGAAATTTTCTTCCAAATTTTTACTTTGAATGAAAGACAGAACAGCAGGTGCATGCTTCAGTTATTTTACCTCTAGAGGCAAAAGGGGTTGTTGATTTAGGAGAATAGGTTCATACATTTATGTACAAAGTTTGCAATAATTATCCTGAGATTCTGATTGGCTTAATAAAATGTTAAAGTAGGCCAGCAATCAAGCACTATACCAAATAGAAATATATTTATTGATTATAATTTTAAAGGTAGTAATTGATGGACAATTTGTCAAGCTTGTGCTGCCAACTGATACAGAAAGAGAGAGATATAATGAGTGCATATTTTATATGTCATGTTTAGTGTATGAAATTTGACTGCTTATATTTGCTTCAGTTCAAGCAATGTCACTCAGCTTATTTTTCAATATTAGGTACATAATCGATTTACTATTACATGAATATGTATGTATTTTTAATTCTAATTTGAGAACAAAAGGGAAAAATTCTGGCAGCATTATCAGGGCATAAATACTCTTCAACAACTGCGCAGCCAAGTTTATAAAAAATTCACCTTTTTTTTCTCATCTTAATTAATTTTTTTTTAAATATACTTCATTAATTAATTTTTTTTAAAGTTTTTGTCCTTTTTTGTATTTTTTTTTTTACAGAAATGTTTTTATTTTTAGCATCCAGTTTTTTGTCAAAGATTGAGTAGCTTGGCCTTACTTTTGTGCGGTGTATGTTTCTTTCTCATTATAATTTTAGTTTATTTTAACTATTCAATAAATAATAATTTGTACTGTAGAATATTCACCATTCTGTGAATACTAGTGTACCGGTAAGCCTAAAATAAATGTTCAATTGGGTATTGAGCTGTAAAGTTGTACATTTTTATAAATTCATGCATAAAGTTACAAACGCAGTCCCATGAATTCAGTTATATTTTAACTATGCAATCGTTGTATGGTTTAAAATCACTGCATGAAAAATGTCATACTGAATTTTAGTCACAATTTCTTGCCTGTCACGATTGTGTCATTATTGATTGTTCAAATTGTCAACATGAGGTATTTAACAATGTTTTTTCTATGCTGTTCAAATCAGTTGTGCTTATCATTCATTGATCTGTTACTAAAGCCTTAGCCCTTATTGCATGGGTTCACATCTCGTTTGTCAATTCGTCATTAACTGAAAACATCAAGCCTGTGCTAAATAACTACTTTATTTTAGTGATGTCTGTTGCCAATGTTCAAATCTCATACAATACAAGTTTATTCAATATCACATTGTGACATAAATTAGGGAAGGTTATCTTCTTTTATTCACAATACATATTACTGTATTTTAATGTCACATGTGTCTAATATTGGTCAGTTTTCTTTGAGTAGCATTAAACATTTTTTCTTTTAAAAAGCGAATCTCAGTTATCTCAGAATCTTGTTTCTAAAGCAGACAATTTTGAATTTTATGTATGTTTTTGATAGAAAAAAAAAATAATAATATAATTAAATCTGTGATTGATCTATAACTAAATCTGTATTTCTTCTATAACAAAGTCTGTATTTGCTCTATAACTAAATCTGTAATGCTTGCCTGGTCTTTAATGGTCATACAAAGTAAATGGTGCATAATTTTCAAACTAAATTCTATAATCCAATTTTTTGTCACACGAAAAACAGCATTTTTCTGACGTAAATGAATAGATAAAAAAGTTTTCAGTTTTACTAAGAATAATTTCCAGTGTTGCTGGAATAGTTTTATTTTTTGGAGTCTGACATCTGCCTTGAGGCAAATGAACAAAGAGGAGTTGATGTAAGATAAAATAAATGGTGACCGTCCATTGTATAAACTAACATAATTTATTATGCAAATGTTTAAAATTGTGTGGAGTTTTATTTTTTGGTGTCTATAATGTTGAGCCTTGTATTTGTTTCTCTATGTTAACATACTAGTATGACTGGACAGGTTCTTAGTGCTCTAAGTCCATAATGCTCATGTAACTTAATGCAGGAATCATGCATGTTTCAATCCAACACATTTGTTAAAATGCAATTCAGTGAGCTGATGAAATGTTGTTTTGAAAAGTCATTTAACAAATTTTAACATAAATGTTAATGGTAAAGTATTAAACAAAGTTGCATTTAATCAAAACATAGGTGGCTTCCAAACTGGTGGACAACTTCAAGGGTATTTACCTCCCTTGCCAATACACAAATAATTATGTGTGATGACCTTCTTATTAACAATCTTTTTATAGATATCATTAATATGCATGTTTTAAATAGTTGTTTTCTTTAGGCCGAAAAAATGCGAAGTCTGAAGAGTTATTTACAGGTTGTTAGAAAAATTTAACTTCAATGTATGTATAAAAAAGTTGGTTATATATCACATTACAATGAACACTAACTTGAACATATCTATAAATAGTTTTAGTTTCTTATTAATTACATTCAGCTGTGTTTTCAAGACAGGGTGCGACTGCTTTCTCCATAAATATATGAAATTAGTCAACATTGAGCCAATGATAATTATATTTATGATTTTGAATTGTTCTTTAAATAAATCCTATTTTTGTATTAGTAAACTATTGCTTGGATTCATCTGAGTTGAGAATGTAGAAAGTGTGTATTTGCTTTCACTATTGAGAGTTGCATTGTTTTTAATCAATTTTTTTGAAAACTTCAAATCACTCAACATGTTTTATTCACTTCTCAGAAGAAACAAGATATTCATGATTCCATTCAGTTGGAAATGTAGGAACAAACTACTAATATGTAAATTATTTTTTGAGAGACAGAGGGATATCTTAATAAAGAAAGATGGATAGTTTATAATTGAAGAAATTAAGAGACTTATGATGAATGAGAGTGATGTATTTGCTGTTGTTATTCTAAAAAATCTTTGTCAACAAGCCTTCATTGTTCATTTCTAGAATACTTAACAGAAAAATGATGATAATTATTTCCAGAATAACTATGTATTAAACATTTTATTTATATCATTTGGGGACTTGTTGATTGCTGGAAATGCTTACTGAGTTCTTGTCTTTTCAATTATGTTCACTAAAATGTCATTATCGGTACATGTGATATCTGAGCCATGTGCAGTGCATTGGCCAAGCTTGTCAAGTTGATTATCTGCCATTGTAGGCCTGACATGTAAATTAATCATGGCCAAGTATATCAATCAAGTGATCATCAGGACACTGATGTAAATGACTCATGTGGCTGGCTCTTTCTAAACTATAATTATCACAGAGAATGTTCTGGTTTTAGGCTTATGCCGTGTACCTTTAATTTTGTAAACAATGTTCAAATCCTTTTTGTAGCAACTGGATGTAGTGTGTCATAAGTGAGGAGATATTGGTCACTATGAAGGATTTGTGAAATGTTTTTTGATTGATGTGTTCCTCAGATTTTGTAGGATGGAAGAAACACATTTATGGCCATGGGAAGTTTGTGTTTTTCCTTTTTTTGGGCTATATTAAAAAATATGATTGTGGGCTGCGTCTAATGTATTGGTACACAAAAATGTGCTCGGTGCGTAAGATGGCTTTGCTCATTACAAGAGAACATTGTGCTGAGTGTTAATTTACTTGACATCTGAATATTTTGAAATGCATCATTATTCAGTAATCATTCCTAGACGGAGGGAGGGGGGGCAACCTTTTTCCAAAATAATCACAGTTGTGGCGAATGAAAAGTAAAATTCGCCACACTATACATAAATCATCAAACACTACTATTAAATCAAACTAACTAAAAGTTATAAGACTGCGATAAAGCTCTCAATTAGATTAATTAGACAGACAATTTGTGTAAACAAAACAAGATAAGTTCAGCTCTAATAATGATCATACGGAATACAAATGTAAAAGTTTCATCGGTACCGAGACTGTATAAAATAAAATTCATATAAAAGAGTAAATACAGCAGAGGACCTGCCTTTTGTAGTAAAAATTGTTCATGTGCCATGAAAGAGGTTCCCAAACTAGTTGAGCCATGTAACCTTTGAAGCATTCAGTTTTCCGCAAGGTTCCCTGTGTCAAATTCTTAAAGTGCAGTTAGATGACAAATTTTAAAAAAAATTCATTCAATATGAACACTAAGTACTATTCAATATGAAAACAAAGATCCATTCTAAATGAACACAAAGTACCATTCAATAGGAACACAAAGTACCATTCAATAGGAACACAAAGTACCATCCTATATGTACACTATAAGAAACTACTAAAACACAATTATTATAGTAACAGAGCAGCATCTAGTAAGCATTTTGTAAAGGACTCTGCACAGTTATTACTAAGTGAGTTAATGCTTCTCACAAAAATGTTTTTAACTCTTAATGGCACCCTTGTGAGGAAACTCCCCAAGAGCACAGTTTGGGAACCTCTGGCCATGTGCTGTTTATAAATCTTTTGTAGGATCTCCCTCTTGAGCGCGTCTGCTATTTTTTTTTCTTTCTATATCTCTTTAGTGAGAACACAATGCTCTTGGTCTTTTAA
This sequence comes from Lymnaea stagnalis, assembly GCA_964033795.1. Taxonomy (NCBI): domain Eukaryota; kingdom Metazoa; phylum Mollusca; class Gastropoda; family Lymnaeidae; genus Lymnaea; species Lymnaea stagnalis. The sequence goes on along the minus strand of CAXITT010000700.1, from coordinate 213,203 downwards.
ACTATATAGATAAAAAAATTCCTTCAATGAATCTATTCATCTCTTCTCTTAAGCAAACTGTACACATTTCTGAATATGAGCTCAAATGGGTTAATGACATTGCCTTTGAGATTTGAACACTATGGCATCAGGAAAAATTGACACATCTTCAATCTTAAAAAAGACTGAATAAATCATCACTTAAAAACATAGTTAAGGTTTACAATGGAATGAACACTGAGCGCTGAGGAAAGGAATTCAAAAAAACACGAAGCATGTGCAGGGCTTTTCGGATTCAAAAGCTGCGTTAGGATTCCAAGTGAAAATTGCTGTAAGACATTTTGATTCCAAGGTCATAGCACCACTGTACATAATAATAATAACACATGCACTTTACTACATAACGGTACATAAATAAACACAAGTATACAATTAATTTGAGGAAAATAATTTATAATGTATGAAAATGAATTTATTCCTGGACATGTATAAATTACAGAGTAATAATTTATCAAATTATAAATCTATAATAAAAGATAAAATATAATTATTGATATATTATTAAAAAAAAAACAGGAGGAAATAGTAATTATATTTTTATGTACAATTCAATTTCAATCTCTGCTGATGGCACCCATGTACCTTCCCAACAATTAAGGCACAAAATCTGGTGTTGAGTTGTAGGACATCTAAGTTAAACAAGAAATGAAAATGTCCCATCTGTTGTTGAGTTGTAGGACATCTAAGTTAAACAAGAAATGACCATGTCCCATCTGTTGATGAGCTGCAGGACATCTGGTCAGCAAGAAATGTCTCTCAACTCACCAGACCTGATCACATGCTATTGGCCACATGTTAATTGCTACACGCTAATGGACCCATGCTAATAGATGAATGCTAAATAGCTTTAATTATATTGAGAATGAAAAACCAAAAAAGAATTTCAATCTAAGCAATGGAAAATGTTTTTTTAAACAAATATTCACCACTGTAGTGAAAGTATTAAAGAGAAATGAAAGTTCCCTATAAATCAGTAATTCTACATCAACTAGATTATATCAGTGTCGACATCTGCATCCCATAGATTAGCACTGAAATCATTTCCCTGTGTTTGAAGACATGAATTATTAGATAGGTCATAAGTTTTCCTAACACAACTCTGTTATAGTTGGCCATACAATCGTTGAACTCAAAATTAAATATCAAACAATTGGAATTGTGACATCAATCTTCAGCTGTAAATTTATCTGCAAAGGCGATCAGTTTCGACATTCAGTCTATTTGTGATCAGCTTCAGCATTCAGTCTATTTGCTATCACTGCTAACATCTTCAGCTTTCAAAGTATCCACAGTGGCTAAAACATGTGCGTCACATAACTTTCCTCAGTCTGTCTCTATAACCTCCATAGGCATTAAGAACCTTTCTAAATGAAGTAAAGAGGACTTTTTTTGTTTTGTTTTGCAACTGTAGTTCAAGGCAACGAGCTGCCTCACTCCCAAATAACATGATTGCTAAAGTTTATTGCTATTCTCAAGCGGATGTAGCCTATTCCCTTTGAAGAAAACAAATTGATTTAAATTCTTTTGTTACCGATTTTCAATGTGTGAGGAGTTCAGCATGGCAGTACAAGCTCATGGGAAATTTACTACCAACAGATTGATGTAGAATCCTTTGAAATCGATGCGGGAAGTGATAATAATGATCCTATTGTTACAAGTAGAGATAAATCAGGTTTGGACTTTTACATTAGTACTTGTACATCTGTGGTTGGGGATGGCAGTCAATCATATATTTTATTGCAATTATTAACTTTCATTCACTTTTATCATTAAAAAGTTCACATAAATTTTGAAAAACAATCACTTTTAAGAATAATTTATTTCCTTTTCTTTAAAAAGAAAAAAACATTTACATGTCTATTGGAGTTATGCCCCTTTGCTTAGTAGTCACATGAGATTCTGTTAGACAGGTATGGGTTTTGGGCACTTTCTTTAAACATTTACTTATACTTTGAAAGAAATGTCATTTTTACATCATGAATGCTATGAATTATTATGACAAAATTTCTTGTGTAACCCCTGCAGATTCTTATAACAAGAGGAACCCCATAGTCCACAGTTAAACCAAGAATTCCAAAGTTAAACCAAGAATTCCAAAGTTAAACCAAGAATTTCACAGTTAACTCATGGATTCCATAGATAACACCAGAATTCCCTAGCTAACTCCAGAATTCCATAGTTAACCCCAGAATTCCATAGTTAATAGCATTTCAACCCATGCCCAGGTTTTGTCTGTTCTTCCTAACATTTCATTAAGGAAAATAAACATTGCATCTACACGAATGAAAATGTCTGGTCCCTGCGTAGACAAGGGCAATTACTTTGCACGCAAGTATGATGATCTCCCGCGGGGCTCCCTGACCTTATAATGTTCATTGAAATCCAGACGGAAGCAGAGAAATCGTAGACTAGCATCAGGATGGGATGCAACCATCTTCAGAAACTGTTCCACCGTGTCCTGAAAGCACATAGCTCAATTTTTATGCATGCACAGCCAAGAGACTTATAGATAAAAATGTATTCAAATTTTAGGGGAGGGGGGCATGGTATAAGAAAAACATAAGATGACTCTATTGGTCATCAGTGTGTGTGTCTTGTCTCCATCCCCACTTATTGATAGCGTGAACAGCCATGCACTGGTTGCATCACTGGTGACTTTTAAAAATTGTGTTCATCTAGGTCAGTAGGGTTTGTTGTGGAAAAGGATATCCCAGCATCACCAATCAATTTATTTTGCCTTCTCTGCAAATGTTCAACTGATAGCCTTAAGGAAAAATTTCAAATTTTGTTTTCACGAATTTAAAAAAAATAATTTTGTATCTGTATTTTGAAAGAGTACCCGGTACCTGGTAAGCAGTGGAAAGTACTTGAAGCTTGGCCCTGGTTGAAGGTATGATAGTGGACAGGAAACCTTTTCTCCTCTTTTTCTCTTCCTTCTCAATAGCTTCATTGGTCTCCCATTCACCCTTGAAGAGTTGAACAATATTTTTAAAAAAAGGTTTGGCAAACAACAGGTTTTCTAAAACATTGAACATCACACAGTAGGTGATAAAGGCCAAGTTCTCTTTTTTTTGTTTGAACAAGTAAAATAAACCAGAGGAACTGGATGTGATAATGTTTAAAATTTTAATTGGAGACCAATTGAATAATAATAAACCAATAAATCCTTTATAATTGGATAATTAACTCTGGATGATTGGATAAAAAAACAACTGGAAGATGATGGGTAGATGATATTATATTTAAAATTGCTTTTAATAATATTATATTAAAAATTGCTTAATAAGATAAGATAAGATTCTTTTATTGATCCAAACAAATGGAAATGTTTTTTGATTGCATTATACATTTTCAGCACATAAATAAAACAATTTGAACACAAGACAACTACATTAAATTATTTCACTAGTGCAAATAACAACCATTCAGTGAATTCTCTTAGCCATATCAGGGGCTGATTAGTTCTCATTAAGATTTGTGACTTCAGGGGGAGCATGCTAGTAAATTTGTATAGATTGGGGAATTTTTATATCTTTCAGTCCTCGCCCTGAGAGAAAGATTTCACCCCAAAGTGCAGATCCAAAGTATCTGTGATGAAGAGGGTGGGATGTATCATCCAAAATTTGTTTAGTTTTATAACATCTTTCTTCAAATAGTTCTTCAAGTGAAAGATGTTTAGTCTGTGTTATGTTCCTAGCTTTCTTTATTAGTCTGTTGATTCGGTATTTAATATCAGACGATGAATTCCCACACTAGCAGGTAATACTGAAATTAAGTAAACTTCCAATTTTTGCACTTTAGAATAAGTTAACGAATTGTTTGTTTACACCGATATTGTACAGTTTTTTGAGGTAGAACAGTCTTTGGTTGAATTTCTTATACAGCATTTGGCCGTGCTCATGCCATGTTAGCTTATAATTAATGGTGACACCTAAGTACTTATATTCCTCTACTTTCTCTACACTTTGATTTTTTATGTTGAGAACTGTAATCTGGTGTTTCCCCCTCCTGAAATCAACAACCATTTGAAACATTCGGCTGGAGAAAATTTTCATCGCACCAATTGATAAAGCTTGTAACTTTAAGTTGCGGTATAAGCCCTCTCCCTCGGATATTAGGCCAACAATGGTGGTGTCATCAGCAAATTTTAAGATTGGAACGGTGTCACTTGAGCTCTGAATATCATTGGTATATATTGTATACAGTACAGGGGAGAGAACGCAGCCTTGTGGCCCACCCCCCCAGCTTATTTCTCTGTAATGATATAATATTTAAAATTGCTTAATGATATAACATTGAAAATGACTTAAGAGAACGTCAAGTATTTTCAGAGGGTTAGAAGTACCTTTAATGTCCTGTCTTTCTTAGACTTCTCAAAAATTTCCCTGGTCAGCACTTCAGAAGAAACAGCTTCATAAAACACACCCTGGGCAGTCTCAAACTGAATAATTAGGTCAAACAAAGTCCTCAAAAGCTGAAGGATGTCCTGGTACGAGATTGATGGGAGAGAGAAATTAGAACATGTCTGAGAATGGCATTGACCTATAAACTAATGTATTGAGATATCTAGTCTAGAAGTAACTAAGGTAATCTAATTATTAGATCGCTAGGTTGATTAGGGTACACATAAATGGGGGATCTTCTAGTTCACATGTACTCACTCTAGATTTGTCATTAAGCAAACATCTACTTAATATTGTGTCTAGAAACACTTGGTGGGCAGCTATGATGTAATCCAGGTCCTTAGCTTCATGGACCTTGGTCAGAAGTTCATCCCAGGCACACTCTAGAACCTGTCAGCATAAGTTAGCATAATTAAAGAGCTTTATCCCAGGCACACTCAAGAAACTGTCAGCATAAATTAGCATAATTAAAGAGCTTTATCCCAGGCACACTCAAGAAACTGTCAGCATAAATTAGCATAATTAAAGAGCGTTATCCCAGGCACACTCAAGAAACTGTCAGCATAAATAAGCATAATTAAACAACTCATCCCAGACACATTCAAGAAACTGTCAGCATAAATTAGCATAATTAAACAATGTCATCCCAGGCACACTTAAGAAACTGTCAGCATAAATATGCATAATTAAACAACGTCATCCCAGGCACACTCTAGAAACTGTCACCATAAATTAGCATAATTCAAAAACGTCATCACAGGCACACTCTAGAAACTGTCAGCATAAATTAGCTTAATTAAACAATGTCATCCCAAGCACACTCTAGAAACTGTCAATGTATAATTAAGCAGATTTCTCCTCTATGCCAGTTATCTATTATTGGAAGCAGTTTTGTCATTAAATCAGCTGACTCGGATCAAAAGAGCAGTAAGGTCAAACACACTGTACAATTATGCGACATCTGTGTGTAAAGTAAGATGTACACACTAATTCTTTAACCTTTAACCTTTCTGTGGGATGTTTTGTTATTAGAAAATAAGGAGGACCTCCCCTCCCAGTCCCAATTGATTTGTGAAATTGAAGCCCTTCTGTATTACATAAGGCATCACAATATCACTATTACATAAATCATCACAATATCACTATTACATAAATCATCACAATATCAATATTACATAAATCATCACAATATCAATATTACATAAATCATCACAATATCAATATTACATAAATCATCACAATATCACTATTACATAAATCATCACAATATCAATATTACATAAATCATCACAATATCACTATTACAAAATCATCACTATATCAATATTACATAAATCATCACAATATCAATATTACATAAAGCATCACAATATCAATATTACATAAAGCATCACAATATCAATATTACATAAAGCATCACAATATCAATATTACATAAATCATCACAATATCAATATTACATAAATCATCACAATATCAATATTACATAAAGCATCACAATATCACTATTACATAAATCATCACAATATCAATATTACATAAATCATCACAATATAACTATTACATAAATCATCACAATATAACTATTACATAAAGCATCACAATATCACTATTACATAAATCATTAAATTATAACAACTACTTACTAATTCATCACAATATTACTGCTACATAGAACATCACAATATTACTATTACATGGAACATCACAATATTATTATTACATAGAACATCACAATATAACTATAAAAATTCCACCAAAGTATGACAGTGTTGTAATGTGATGTAATATTTCAACATAGCTTACTCCATGTAACTGCAAGTCACCTCATGTTGTAATGTGATGTAATATTTCAACATACCTTGCTCCATGTAACTGCAAGTCATCTCATGTTGTAATGTGATGTAATATTTCACCATAGCTTACTTCATGTAACTTTAAGTCATCTCATCACAACCAATGACAACATCTTTTGTACACATGACTGACCTCAAAATTAATGTAGTACTGCACTTGCTTGATGAAATGGACCATGTTCGTTGTGATCATGTGACACGTGTGTAGTATCAGGGACAATTCTGGAATGGACTTGAGGTGACGGGCACTGCACATCTGGTTCTTCCAAATCTGGGCCAGCACATATTCCATACGCTTGGCTCTCCACATAAAGTTAAACACTCGGAGGTATGTGATTTTACACTCTGGTGTGAATACCTATGACATTGAATGGTCAAAATATTTGAAATATATTTATGGGGTAATACATACTTGGGTCAATGAATAATCAAATTATTTGAACATATATATATGAGGTAATATGTCCCTCTCAGACTGATAGGGTGATATGTCCTTCTCAGACTGGTGGGGTGATATGTCCCTCTCAGACTGGTGGGGTGATATGTCCCTCTCAGACTGATAGGGTGATATGTCCCTCTCAGAATGATGGGGTGATATGTCCCTCTCAGGCTGATAGGGTAATATGTCCCTCTCAGACTGGTGGGGGGATATGTCCCTCTCAGAATGATAGGGTGATATGTCCCTCTCAGACTGGTGGGGTGATATGTGCCTCTCAGAATGATGGGGTCTCAGACTGATAGGGTGATATGTCCCTCTCAGAATGATGGGGTGATATGTCCCTCTCAGGCTGATAGGGTAATATGTCCCTCTCAGACTGGTGGGGTGATATGTCCCTCTCAGAATGATAGGGTGATATGTCCCTCTCAGACTGGTGGGGTGATATGTCCCTCTCAGAATGATGGGGTGATTTGTCCCTCTCTGACTGATAGGGTGATATGTCCCTCTCAGAATGATGGGGTGATATGTCCCTCTCAGACTGAAAGAGCAATATGTCCCTCTCAGACTAATTAATGGGGCAATATGTCCCTTCAATACCGGCACTTTAAGGCAGCCATGAGTAAATTTATTGATTTAGTTGCTATAGATACATTTAAATGATGAATGAGCATGGTACAGATAAGTAGTAATTAATATATTAAAACAACTAATACTGTTCTAATGGGGCCATCCACTCTGTATTCTAAACTGAAGACGTCCCAGCCCGTGTCTCCAGGGGAGACCTCCAGAAGTCGGACATCAAGCCTTCGCAGTATGTCACTGTCATCAAACTGAGCGTTGGTTGCTCGGATGGCAGTCTCCAAAATGCCATTTAGGTTGTGCATGTATAGATTTCCTGCTGGTTTGGCCAGGTCTTCTCTGGAGATACAGCAGATGTATATTCAAATATTGAACATTTCAAGTGTGGATACAGCAAACGTACATACAAATAAAGTATAGATACAGCAAAGGTACATACAAATAAAATATAGATACAGCAAAGGTACATACAAATAAAGTATAGATACAGCAGAGGTACATACAAATAAAATATAGATACAGCAAAGGTACATACAAATTAAGTATAGATACAGCAGAAGTGCATATAAATAGTGGACATAAAAAGTATAGATGCAGCAGAGGTACATATAAATAGTGGACATATAAAGTATAGATGCAGCAGAGGTACATATAAATAGTGGACATATAAAGTATAGATGCAGCAGAGGTACATATAAATAGTGGACATATAAAGTATAGATGCAGCAGAGGTACATATAAATAGTGGACATATAAAGTGTAGATACATCAGACGTGCATACAAATATTCAACAAATAAAGAGTACACAATTTAAGTTACACTATCTTATTTAGATGTTCCAACAGGGCCACACACTGTGAAGACATCCCATGGGGATACATAAAATAGTGGTGCCCTGTCTAGCACTGAAGGAGTACATAAAACAGTGGTGCCCTGTCTAGCACTGAAGGAGTACATAAAATAGTGGTGCCCTGTCTAGCACTGAAGGAGTACATAAAATAGTGGTGCCCTGCCTAGCACTGAAGGAGTACATAAAAGAGTGGTGCCCTGCCTAGCACTGAAGGAGAACATAGCAGTGGTGCCCTGCCTAGCACTGAAGGAGTACATAAAACAGTGGTGCCCTGTCTAGCACTAAAGGAGTACATAAAATAGTGGTGCCCTGTCTAGCACTGAAGGAGTACATAAAATAGTGGTGCCCTGCCTAGCACTGAAGGAGTACATAAAATAGTGGTGCCCTGTCTAGAACTGAAGGAGTACATAAAAGAGTGGTGCCCTGCCTAGCACTGAAGGAGAACATAGCAGTGGTGCCCTGCCTAGCACTGAAGGAGTACATAAAATAGTGGTGCCCTGTCTAGAACTGAAGGAGTACTAAAACAGTGGTGCCCTGTCTAGAACTGAAGGAGTACATAAAATAGTGGTGCCCTGCCTAGCACTGAAGGAGTACATAAAATAATGGTGCCCTGCCTAGCACTGAAGGAGTACATAATATAGTGGTGCCCTGCCTAGCACTGAAGGAGTACAAAAAATAGTCGTGCCCTGCCTCACACAGAAAGAGTACACAAATCTAGCACTGAAGGAGTACATAAAATAGTGGTGCCCTGCCTAGCACTGAAGGAGTACATAAAATAGTGATGCCCTGCCTAGCACTGAAGGAGTAAATAACAGTGGTGTCCTGCCAAGCACTGAAGGAGTACATAACAGTGGTGCCCTGCCTAGCACTGAAGGAGTACATAACAGTGGTGCCCAGCCTAGCACTGAAGGAGAACATAGCAATGGTGTCCTGCCAAGCACTGAAGGAGTACATAGAAGTGGTGCCCTGCCTAGAACTGAAGGAGTACATAACAGTGGTGCCCTGCTTAGTACTGAAGGAGTACACAACAGTGGTGCCCTGCCTAGCACTGAAGGAGAACATAGCAGTGGTGTCCTGCCTAGCACTGAAGGAGTACATAACAGTGGTGCCCAGCCTAGCACTGAAGGAGAACATAAGAGTGGTGTCCTGCCTAACGCTGAAGGAGTTCATAACGATGGTGCCCTACCTAACAAACAACTTGTACAAACAAACAAAACAAATAACAAACACAGGATCTAGACAGAAATCTACTTGACTAAGTAAGTTAGAGAGATGTTTGTAGTACACAGAAATGTTTTGTAGTAAACAGAAAGATGTTTGTAGTAAACAGAAAGATGTTTGTAGTAGACAGAGATGTTTGTAGCAGAAAGAGATGTTTGAAGTATGTTAATGAGATGTTTGTAGTAAACGGTTAGAAAGATATTTGTAGTAAACGGTTAGAAAGATGTTTGTAGTAGGCTTTTACACCACAACAACAAGATGACCACCAACATCAGTTGTAACTTACTCCAGCAGATCCATGAGGTGGCGTATGAAATCTCCCTGCCCAAGCAGCAAATATCTCCTCATTGCCTAACAAGCAAATAACAAAAGTACATTTCCTCAAATATCTCATGTCCCAAACAAACAACACAAGTACAACATTTCATCAAATATCTCATGTCCCAAACAAACAACACAAGTACAACATTTCATCAAATATCCCATTTTCCAAACAAGCAACACAAGTACAACAATTCATCAAATATCTCATGTCCCAAACAAACAACACAAGTACAACATTTCATCAAATATCTCATGTCCCAAACAAACAACACAAGTACAACATTTCATTAAATATCTCATGTCCCAAACAAACAACACAAGTACAACATTTCATCAAATATCTCATGTCCCAAACAAACAACACAAGTACAACATTTTATCAAATATCTCATTTCCCAAACAAACAACACAAGTACAACATTTCATCAAATATCTCATGTCCCAAACAAACAACACAAGTACAACATTTCATCAAATATCTCATGTCCCAAACAAACAACACAAGTACAACATTTCATCAAATATCTCATGTCCCAAACAAACAACACAAGTACAACATTTCATCAAATATCTCATGTCCCAAACAAACAACACAAGTACAACATTTCATCAAATATCTCATGTCCCAAACAAACAACACAAGTACAACTTGTGCCCATTCTTATTCTTTTTTAGTCTTTCATTTTTAGGTATACATAGTATATATATATATATATATAATGTATATTTAATTTATGCTGAATGTTTTCGATGTACAAAACGTTCGTGCCACATTAATGAGACTGACAATCTGTTTATGTTCTCTAGCTGTCTTTCTGTCAACATACAAACCTTGAGGTGTTCCAAAAACTTGTACTTGACCTGAAGGACCTCCAGCAGGTGCTGTGATGTCAGCTCATAGACCTTGTCCAACATTTGTTGAAAGTCAGAGTTTTGATCCTGAGAAAACATGCTTGCAGCTGTCAGGGATAGAATGGAGAGTTAATGGGAGGTTACTAGGAAATATGATCAACATTTTATATGCATGGGACGCCACAAGGGTGGGGACTCATTGACATTTTTTTTTATACAAACATCGCCAAATGGCATCCTTATAACATAGCAACAAGAAAAATTCATGAATAATCTCCCTTTAGCTGCGAACACCTCATAGCATGGTTACTTCATTCATAAATAGGTCGATCGCAACTTTTAAATGTAAATAACTTGTTTGAAGTCTGATTTCTGTCAAATTTTGATTGTTTGTACACTAATCAATAGCAAATTTATTGAAAATGAATGACTTTGTTGTAATCAGACATAATTCCCCAGCTAATTATGCTGTAGTAATACAGCTTCCTGTAATCAAATTAATGAAATCAATAACATCTGACTTGACAAAATTAGAGTTTACAGTGAATATAACTTTACTTTTCCCCATAGTGGGGGATAAGTCATGTGGATAGATGGGATTTATTACTCTGTGGGACTGTGGATATAAACTGTTAAAATGTAGAATTAATGGGGGCAAAATGTGGCCAGATAAATTCTGATTTATGTGGCCAGATAAAGGTTTGATTTTTTTTTCTACATTTATTTGAATCAGTCTTCAAAACAAGGCAAACCCCAACTTGTTAACAAGAAAATTTAAAATCTATTTTTATCCAGCACTGAACAAATTAATAGGCTACTGACAGTATCAAGAGGCTGTGCTGTCATAGCTTACAGCACCTGCATATAATTAAGTGTGCACGACAGATTGATCATTTAATGACCTTGAGTAAGATCCAAGTTCATGGCCACCTCCCTGCCCTTCGTTGGTGTTCTATCTTCACAGACTTGGCGAAGAAAGTTGATGGACTTGCCAGTAAGAAGAATCTGAAATCAGTAGACAGGCATATGTACAACATTTTTCTGGCTTTGTACAACATTTTGATGGCCCTTAGGCATAGATATATCCATGAAATGATTCGTGTTGATGTAAAGACATTATCAACTTAGGCATAGATATATCCATGAAATGATTCGTTTTGATGTAAAGACATTATCAACTTAGGCATAGATATATTCATGAAATGATTCGTGTTGATGTAAAGACATTATCAACTTAGGCATAGATATATCCATGAAATGATTAGTGTTGATGTAAAGACATTATCAACTTAGGCATAGATATATCCATGAAATGATTCGTGTTGATGTAAAGACATTATCAACTTAGGCATAGATATATCCATGAAATGATTAGTGTTGATGTAAAGACATTATCAACTTAGGCATAGATATATCCATGAAATGATTAGTGTTGATGTAAAGACATTATCAATTTGACAAACTGAAATGATTCGTCTTGGTGTGGAGAAAAAGAAAAAATTTTACCAACTGGCGACATGGCTTAAGCAGGAATGAAAATCTGAACCGATTGAATGGGATTTCTCTTGATTTTAATGTATATCACCAACCGGGCTACTACAGATTGCACCAAAAGTCCTACCTTATATTTCACCAACTGGACTACCCAAACTACACCAAAAGTCCTACCCTACATTTCACCAACCGGGCTACTACAGATTGCACCAAAAGTCCTACCTTATATTTCACCAACTGGACTACCCAAACTACACCAAAAGTCCTACCCTACATTTCACCAACTGGACTACCCAAATTACACCAAAAGTCCTACCCTATATTTCACCAACTGGGCTCTCATAAAATGACAGACATTGCACCAAAACTCCTACCCTGCTTGCTTGGTCCATAGTGATGAATGAAGGAATCATGGTTTTCCTAAGGCTGTACTTGTCTCGCCACAGTTGCTCATTTGTGATTGTTGGATCAGAAGCAACAAAAAACTGAAGGGAAAAAAGAAGAGATTATGAAACAGTTATCTGAAAGACTCATGTTATATTGAAAGATGAGATTAGGCCAGATGTCATAGATTGCAAATCTTTCTGTTAAGGAATATAAACCTCTACTAAAAGGTTAAGTTTTCCAATTATATTTTAATGTTATTCCATTCAGATTTCCATTTATCCAATGGCTTATGGATCTTATTATTATTATTTTTTTTATAACATTTTTTAAATATTGATTGAAGATTATTATTTTTTATTTCTTCTTAGGTTTATTTTTTTTTTAAATTGATTATAGAGAATTGTGTGTGTTGATTCTTCATTTTTTTAAAATAATAACTCAAATGATCCTTAAAATTGATTAACAAATCTTACACAAATAAATCATTATATTTCTCACCACAATAAATCACTGTATTTCTAACCACAATTAAATCATTGTATTTCTCACCACAATTAAATCATTCTATTTCTCACCACTATTAAATCATTGTATTTCTCACCTCATGGTAAGCATCATCCAGTTCACCATCGTACATCCAGCGCAGTAGAGTGGCGTAAATTGGTTGACTGACCCAGGTCAGGAGGTGTGTGATTAAAGTCTTAACAGATGGGTCACCGTGGTGAGTGTAGGAAAATATGGTGGAGGTCAGGGCACCTCCTTTTTTACCTGTGGGGGAAACGGTACAATGATAGGACAGGTGGATGGGGACCTAAGTTCAGACTGAAAACATTATCATCATTGTGTATTGCATATCATATAATATAACACATACATAAATCATGTAATATGACGAAGACATAAATTATCACCTTATTTTGTGATACTGTTGAAGAATGAAGTAAAGTTGAAAAAGTTACCTCTACAAGTGTCTACTAATGCTTTATTTGAAACAGTTACCTTTACAAGTGTCTATTAATGCATTTTTTGAAACAGATACCTTTACAAGTGTCTACTAATGAATTTTTTGAAACAGTTACCTTTACAAGTGTCTACTAATGCTTTATTTGAAACAGTTACCTTTACAAGTGTCTACTAATGCATTTTTTGAAACAGTTACCTTTACAAGTGTCTACTAATGCTTTATTTGAAACAGTTACCTTTACAAGTGTCTACTAATGCCGCTAACCACTTGAGACGTTTCAGGGGGTCAAATGTCCAGACTCGCAATCGAGACAATGTAAGGTTAGAGGTTTCCTGCATCCCTGGATCCAGATCTTGCTGAAGCTGTCACATAACAATCCAAAGATTTTTAAAGCCTACATCAAGTCACATGGGAAGATTCTCATACATTGTCGCATTCTAAACTCACTCTATGACAGGGGTTCTTAAACTTAGTTTTGTGCCATGGACCCCTTTGCAAGTCAGATGAAGGCCACTTGTCAGATTCAAGTTTTTTAAAGCATGAAATAAAATAACAAAAGAAATGAAAGGTCACTGACTCTCCAAGGGGTCTGTGGACCACAAGTTAAGTTAACCCCTACCTTATGATAAATTTTAAATGTCAAATTCGCCACAATGGCCATCTAACCTAACTTTTCAAATTTGGCACTGTAGAGTATAAAGTAGTCCATTCTCTCACAGATTCTCTTCTCACAAACAATAATTACTTATTGGCTCAATCAAAAAACAACACAAGGGAAGAGACAAGGAGTGTTAGTTCAGATATTCCAAATTCCACTGTGTTATAAACTGATTATACATTTATTTAACAGGGCTTTTACAGGTAATCATTCACAATTTTCGTCATTTTTAGAAAAACTTAATTAATTTCTGGAAGGTCTTGCGGGACAAATCAAGGACAAATTTAGCCTTTCAAAAGACCATGAGAGACCCATAGGCTGACCACCTGTTTTATTGAAAGCTTTTATTTTGCGGCTTCATATTTTCATCTTTGTTCTAACAGAGATCATCTCATGCAGCCATTAGAAAGAAGGCTTTCTATCAGAGATCATCTCATGCAGCCCTTACAAAGAAGGCTTTCTATCAGAGATCATCTCATGCAGCCCTTACAAAGAAGGCTTTCTATCAGAGATCATCTCATGCAGCCCTTACAAAGATGGCTTTCTATCAGAGATCATCTCATGCAGCCCTTACAAAGAAGGCTTTTGGCTGGAGGCTTTACATGCAACATGCAGAAGGTCTTGAATATGTGGCTTGTGTATGACTTAAACTTTTCCTTTAAAAAAAAATAATTTTTTTACATCTTAAAAATTTTTTAAGAAAGAGTTGAGCAAATTCAAAATGTGACCCAATTCTTACCTGGGCCTCTAATATGGAAATCAGTCGCAGATATTCTGTCAGATCTTGGTTTAGGGCAGCACAAAAACTCTGAAAAGTTTGGACAAGTTGCAGGTAAATACATAGGATCAGACCAGTTGCAGGTAAATACATAGGATCAGACCAGTTGCAGGTAAATACATAGGATCAGACCAGTTGCAGGTAAATTAAGTTCACCACAGCTTTTTAATGAGATTGTCCAGGATGACAGGTCACCTATCAGTCACATGCAACTGGTGCATTGTGGGATGTGGTGATGTAAAAATAGACTAACACATAGTTCTAGATATAAACATACAATTGATTTATCAGACTGCACTATCTTCCATCCCCAGCATTTGTACAATGACATAATGATTAACTAGCTCTATATCTGTCAACATATACAACACAGGTAAACAGACTCAATGAAAAGATACACATGGTTGAAATAAATCATATCTGTTTAACACTACTGACAAACTCAGACAAGAACTCACTATATCTTAAACCAACTCTCTACAAAGACTAAACATGAACCATCTAATCACAAGATGAACCACAAAATATCCCAAGACAAATCACTGATATTACAAGACAAACCACTATGATACCAGAAGGCAAACCACTATCATACCTTACTGACCAGCACCAACACTGCACTAGAGTTTGGGCTATATAATCTGACTTACCTGACCGACCAGTCCAAATGCTTTGTCTGTAGAATGATGGTCAATGTAAGATTTGATTTTCATGTACAGCCAGCCACACTCTGATATTTTCAAAAGTTCTTGTTTGTAAACTTTTGGGATGCCGGACTGGAAAATGTCATTTAGAGCAAGCAAATTAAAAGTGTTTCTTACAAGCTAAACACTAAAAAAAAAATCACTTATCATGTCTTAATCTGTTATCTTATCTTTAAACCATTTAAAATCAGAAGGAACGTGAATTAAAAATATTTTCAAATTACATTATAAGCATTACTAATAGATAATCTTTATTCCTATTTAATTGGTACATAACAAAAATTAAAAATATGATGCTAAAGTTTGGCTGCATTTTATTGTAATCTGGGTAATTCTATGATTCCCCAAAATTAGTTTTTTAAAATAATCAAGGTCAAAGGTAGATTATCCTTTGACTTTGAAGTGTGGTTTCACTTTACAGGTCTGGGTGTTAAAAATCAGGGGATGAAACCGACTATGTTGTTCTACACAAATACTAAAAAAAACATTTCTCCGTTTGATAGATTTTGTAATAGCGAAGGACTACTAACATAAAAATAAAGACTGAAATAAATAAAATTATTTAATTTTATAATTATTTCCTTCTTTTTCTTTGTGTGTCTGTTGGTGTACATTTTCCCAAGGCGCCCAGAGGCGTAAATATTTTAGGACCAGGAGTCAAGGGTTCAAAGGATTAGCGCACACCTCATTGTCCACTTTGTAGGCATCTGCAATAGTGTCGAACTTGATCCAATGGCCTGAGATGCCCTGAAGTACATACACTAGATCCTTAAGTATTCCTTGCTCTGTGGGCTGATGGGTAGCTGAAGGAAGAATAATCATGGGAAGGTGAAGGGAGAATGATGATGGGAAGGTGAAAGGAGAATAAAGATGGGAAGGTGAATAATTATGGAAAGGTAAGGAAGAATGATGATAAGAAGGTAATGGAAGAATAATGATGGGAATGTGAAGGGAGAATAATTAACAAATTCTTAAATGGCTCTCTGTGCAACTTTCATCAACCAAAGATCACAATTGCTTAGTTGTTTTTTTTCCTGTAACTCCAGCAACACAAACATTCAATTTCATAGTCAGGATCTCCTTACTTCTGTCTCCCTGGTGTGTCAGAGTCCCTCTTGGTAAACTGTTTGCTGCTTGCTGGGAACTGGGAATATTTTCTGCAAAAATTGAAAACAGTATGATGACTTAACATGACTGCAATTATTAGGGCTCTTGGATGACAAGTTGTAGGACTATTATTGTATCTCAAGGGTCTTCAAACTAGGGCTCATGGGCCAGATCTGGTCCCCCGGGAGTTCCTTAATCTGGCCTGGCTGGCAGTGACAAATATAGAACCAGACATGTATCGTGTTGTTAGCCATACTTTCCTTTGAAATACTATTAAGCTGAAACTGTAAATATATTTTTTCCTCATATTAAATGTGGTGGGTTTTTTCCAAGGCTTTTCTTTCACTACAAATGAGATATGAGCAGTGTGCATAGATTTCTTCGTTCATATTTTTTTCAAACTATAGTCCAGTCCCCAACGGTGTCTGGGGACACTGATCTGGATCTCCATCTCCCCCCCCCCCCCCCAACTTGCTTAAAAAGTTTGAGGGCCCCTGGCCTAGGTGATACACAAATGCTCCACTGTGTGGGTGTGGGGTGTCACTGAACTAATCTGTGGAAGTTATGAAGCTTTAGTACAATGGGTAATAAGGGGAGAGACTGCAATCAGGTTAGTACAAAATAAAATGAGTAAAACAGAGTAGGGTTAAACCTGAAAAAATAAACGCAACAAAACAGCGAACGTGTCGGCAGAAAGCCTTCGTCAGCGAACAAAACAACAGAAAAAACGGTATAAAAATAAGAAATANCAGATACTACTTACCAGCTAAGTGCTATTTCTTATTTTTATACCGTTTTTTCTGTTGTTTTGTTCGCTGACGAAGGCTTTCTGCCGACACGTTCGCTGTTTTGTTGCGTTTATTTTTTCAGGTTTAACCCTACTCTGTTTTACTCATTTTATTTAGTACAATGGCATGGCACATGATTACTTTCATGGAGGCAATGGGAGAAAAGCATTTAATAACAAATTATTTACTTGCTCAAGCCCTGTATATATATAATATTTTTTCTAACCTTGTTATTATATACCTCAAGGTAAACAAAGCTTGAAAATATATATTTAAATATTTAAAAAATATTTTTTGAAGAATACAAATTTCATTTAATTATATTTAAATGTTCACTAAATTCACTGAAGTTGCACAAATTATAATTTTTATAAAGTATTATTAGAATTACCTTTATTTTCAACATGTCTGCTAAAAATGGAAACTGTGCGCAATCTGTTGGCGTGAGGGTCTGCATTGGTGGGTCGATTTAAGCCCAATGCTGGAGTGGCCAAGTGGCTAGTAGACGCAAAACAAGAGACATTGGTCTTAAGTCACAATGTGATTCATGCGGCTGTCTGCTGAAAGTGCCGCTTGTGTTATTGGTTAGAGGGGGAATAAGAGTCTGAGGGGAATCTGATAGATTTACTGAACATATTCACACATCATAACAAACCAAACAATATCCCCACTCCTCTCATTTTAATGGCGGCACACATAAAGGCAAGCTTAACTCTGGAGACACCTTTTAAGAATAATCATTAACATTTTTGCAAGGAAAAAAATTAGGGGGTTAGGTAATGAGTTTATTTACCTAGATTTTTTTTTAAAACAAAAAATGATATTGTTTTTCTTAACTTCTATTTGGACAGTAGGAGCAATAAGCCTGCTGATGGCATTTTTTTTCCCCAGCCTTGAGATAAGCAGATCTTTTTATTTCACTTTCTATATTTATATTCTTTACAATATAATTTTTTCTATCAGCAAGATTGCCAATTCATTCTGTCTTGAGACATGGATAATCGTAAATATGTTTTTATAAGCACCAGCGGCTACAGTAATAGGTATTGTAAGCATTGTTCTTAAAGCTACCCACGGATTTGACATGACATCCATTAACTTAATAGTTTTGATGAATTCTCCCCCTCATTACCATTATACTTATAAGCTGACTATTTACCTTGGAATAAACGACTGCGCCAGAGTTTCAGCATCCCCACCACTGAAGTCCCTGCTCCTGATGCTGCTAATGCCACTGCTACCCCCCGTGTAATGAGATGCATTGGACAAAGTTAGAGCAGAGGTTCTTTCTTGCGGTTTTATGCCTCGGACATCTATAGCGTTATATGGGGTTGACACCAGGTGAGACGGGATACCATGAGTAGCAAAACCTATTCTTGAGACTTTGGCCTGAGAAATAGCAAAAAAAAAGTTGACTAGCATGAAATGATACTGGAACCAATACTGATATAAATACAAATTGACTAATGTGAAATGATACTGGAATTGATAATGGCTAATGAAGAATAACACATTCCCGGGATGTTATTTTACTGATCAGGGTCAAGGTCTAGGCATTAATATTCAAAAGTGCATATTTCTTTACTATTCATGCAATATAGTTTCTTTTTATCACCGTTATTACTGCTTTCATTGTGATCCATGTTTAACAAGAACCCTAACTCTTTGTTTGAAAAAAGCCCAAAAAGGACACATCCGTGTAAAATGCGATCAATTCATCTCATTCCATAACATAACTTTTCTCGCAGAACGGTGAAACATAAGGTTATAAAACAGTAAAGTCAATGACTTTGCAAGACAGACAATATTCATTTAGCTTGATTTAAATGCATACACTTCCAGGAATCTGTATTACTAGAGATAGCTTAATTAACTGATGAATTATAATTAGTTACATCTGAATTGCCATCCAATTCATCATCTGGGTCCTATATTTATGAAATTGCTATTCTTTGATGTAAAAACTCAAAATTTGAATTAAATCGGACTTTAAAAGAAGTTATTTACATTCAAAAATTGTGATTATCCATTTAGAAAAGTAGTTAACCTGTTAAAGCATGGGTCCTCAAACTATGGCCCGCCACATGTCCATAACCCGGCTTGCAGTAACTAATAAATGGAAACGAACATTGAAGATCTTCTTTGCCTAAAGCAGACCCATAATTCCCTTTGAAATACTAATAACTATATTGTTTCAATTTTTTATTCCTTTTAAATATTACATTGATTTTTCCCGTTCTTTTCACTATGAGTGATG
Source organism: Lymnaea stagnalis (assembly GCA_964033795.1). NCBI lineage: Eukaryota > Metazoa > Mollusca > Gastropoda > Lymnaeidae > Lymnaea > Lymnaea stagnalis. The sequence continues at coordinate 193,502 of CAXITT010000700.1, read as the reverse complement.
TGCATTCGTTCATATTATTTTCAAACCACAGTCCGGCCCCAGACAGTGTCTTAGGGACAGTGAACTGGGTCCCAGGAGTCTACGGGGCACTGAAATAGCCCACTGATGAAAAAGTTTGAGGACCCCTATGTTAGAATGGGCTTGCAGCAACAGGGACTGATTCATAATTTTTTTCTTGGTGCTATGTTTAAATATAAAGTGTTACTGGATAATTCTAAAAAACTGCTTATGCACAAATAACCACAGTCCGGCCCCAGACAGTGCACAAATAACCACAGTCCCGCCCCAGACAGTGCACAAATAACCACAGTCCGGCCCCAGACAGTGCACAAATAACCACAGTCCGGCCCCAGACAGTGCACAAATAACCACAGTCTGGCCCCAGACAGTGCACAAATAACCACAGTCCGGCCCCAGACAGTGCACAAATAACCACAGTCCGGCCCCAGACAGTGCACAAATAACCACAGTCCGGCCCCAGACAGTGCACAAATAACCACAGTCCGGCCCCAGACAGTGCACAAATAACGCAAAACCCTAAATTTACACCCTAAGTACATTTTTTAACCCTAAATTTCTGGCATCATACGCTGTAATATACAATGTATAGTTATTTATTAATGAGAAGACTATTTGGTAAAGTAAGAAATCTTGAAATCTATAACTAAAACCTCACCTGTTGGCTTTGGTCATCTAATGATGACAATTCTTGTAATAGCTTTAATATTGCAGATCTGTTTCTCAACAACATCTGGAGCACAAAAACAATATTATTAGAATCAATCATGGCTAAACTTTTAGTTACATTGCAACATGCAGCAGTTTTCCTCAATAATTTTTAACAGTTGCTTAAATCTTATTACTAGGATATGAAAGTCGATGAATAATCTTTTTTATTTAAGCAGTTGGAAGTAAGACTAGTTCTCCTTACTGTCTCTATAATCTATTAACTTGTTCATTGCCTACCTGAGATTGCAACTTGCGGTGCAAGTCTGCAAAATGTGCTGCATCTCTCTCTTTTCCATGACGCACCACTATGCGGAGTAAGATGAATTTGCGTAGGAAATATAAAAACAGCATTGTATCAGTTTAAAATTAATTGGTGATCACAGAAATTCTTTAATTAAATGTTGAATGCCAAGATGAAATCAAAACACAATTTGTGTATTTTCAAAGCATATGAGATTTTACATGTTATGCTAATTTTGTTCTTGAAATTAAAAGTTTCATTCCAGATTGATCTTAGCTAATATAAAAAATCGAGGCTTGTTCTAAAAATTACATAAAAAATGTATAAAGATTTTTAAAAAAAACAACTTACACTGCTTCTTCAACCGCTCTACAATACGAAATTCATCTTCATCTTTTGTGGATGTTTGGCTAAAAGTGTGGAGTAGAAACACAAGTACTTTAGCTGCACATAAATTTCCCATATAACATCCTATTATTACATTCAATAATGGAACAAATAAAAAAAAGAACTGAATAATTTCATTCATTAAAAGCTGAGTCCTATACAGTAGATATGAACGACCTTTGTAGAGTTGAAAGATAGAAACAATCTCAAACTAGTTACTAATTGCCTGCGTAAACTGATAATTTATCCATCATGTGGCGCTACAGATCATGCAAGGCTTTGCACTGCCTCACCACTTTCTTCTACTCAGTCTACTCATTTCTAACTGATGCTTTTCTTTTCCAAGCTTGGACTCCCAGCTGCGTAGATCTTTCCCCACATCTTTCATCCATCTAAGCCTATGTCTGCCTTTCAGCCGTTTTCCTCTGGAGTTTAGGTGGTGCACCCTCTTCACTCCTCTGTCATTTGGCATTCTTTTTAAAAGTCCTGCCCATTTTTTTATTTCTGCTACTAGCAGGGGATTCTGATATAGAGTATACGATTCCTGGTTGGTTCTTGTTCTTCCTCCATACTCATCCTTTGTTGATCCATATATTTTCCAGAAAACTTTTTGGGAGAAATTTTCTCTTCCATGTGTTTAATATGTTTTCTGCCATTTTTTGTCAGGGTTCAAGTTTCACTTGTGTATTTTACAACTGGTCTGATTACAATTTTAAATATAGTTTTCTTTGTTTTTTCTTTTAATGGATAATTTAGGTCTTTAATTTTCCACAACCCATAAAATGGAGGAAAAGTTGGTATCCTATTTATACTTTGAACGTTAATATACAACTAGCTAAATATGAAAGAGATTGGTGTGTATAATAAGAAAATGTTCAATTCCTTACCTGCTGCAAATTGTATGTGCATATTGTACATGATGGACAACATCACCTGTGTAATAAATCATTTCATTAAAAAATATTAGCTCATTTTATGAATATACTATACTGCCCAGTGTCTTGTCTTGGATCACCGTGACTATCAGTAAAAGAAATTATAAATTATAGAGGCTATAATAGCTGATATAGTAGTATAGTCTTTTCAACATTTTTCTTTATGAATTAAGTTATACATGTCTCTTTATTATTTAAAACAAAAATGAGAGGTCTATTTTTTTGTAAATTCGGATAACAAGGCACAAGGTATAGAATGTTGTGCATTATGTGATTGTGGCTGCCATCTGAACAACAAAACTAGCTTATAGCTATCACTTTTTAAGAAAATAAGTGCTTAAATTGTTGGGGGTAACTGTGGAGAGTGCATAAGGCATAGTTAACATTAAATATAAGTAAGAGAGACAGTAGTGTCAAGTTTTTCTTTTAATTACCATGGATAATAAGCAAAATAATGGTCATCAGGTGGTGGGGCGGGGGTGGTTCAATGAGCCTCCCCCCCAAACAGTAAACCCCCCCCCCCCCAATTTTGCTGGGAGCTTAATCTGGCATTCTTCTGCTCAAGCCAAAGTGGTGACAATTCTCAGATTCTGGCACCCGAATTGGCCTAAATCCTAAATTATCAACATTATTTAATTTTAAAAATAAATTGGCCTAACTATAGAGTCATAGTATAAATTATATTATTTAGATAATACTAATAGTAAATAATAATAGTATTATAATTTATAATAGTAATAGTCTTATAATTTATTAAATTTAAATTGACAATTGACAATTGTTCAAACTGTTGAATTGTTATTGTTTGATGAGTTTTACCTCCATTTAGTCCAGTTATTTTGGTACAAAGGCGATAAAGCAGTTCTGATACAGTCTGCAATTGTTCATCTGCAACTTTTCTTAAAGCCATTACTAAAAATAAAATAAACCATAATATCTCGACTTTGTTATAAAATTTTCAAATTCAAAGATGACTTTTCAAATTTAGTTGTACGATACGATTCGGCTCCAATCTTGTTTTGGTCATACTTTTTCTCGAGATCAAAAATTAAGCCGAGACATAATAGTACTTGGTCTGTTGCTAGGTATTTTACTCATACCGTAAACCAAATTAATAGCTTCTATGCTCCTTTGTAACGAAAAAAAATTTTTTATAGACCCTGAATTTTCATTATATCTCTTAATTTTATTTTTATAGAAATAAAGCAAGAAGCATATCTACAAATTAATAGAGTCAGCGGTAGCATAGTGCCACATAGGGAGGTAAATGGGGGGGGGGTGTGGGGGGGGGGGGGGGGGGGTCCCACCACAGGCGGCAATTTTTTCTTAATATTGATTGAGGGGCAGCATTTACGGTCAATAACACATTATTTATTTATTTATTTGTGAAAGGAGGCAGGAAAAAGTTTGGCCCGCTCCGGTTGACACTAATCCTAGCTTCGCAATTGAGAATCCTGTTTGTAAAATTTAAGCAAAATAACATTTATAAATGTAGTTAATGTCTATCGATCTCTCTCTCACCCACTCACTCCGGTTTACACTAGAGCCGTTGTCTCCAAACTTTTCAGCCCGAGGGCCGCATTAACTTCATTAACTATCAAATAGCAGTTTGGCGGCCGACTACACACTCGATGTCCAAATAAAAAAGAATCAAAACATGGATGTTGTTTTTAATTATTTGTTTAATATTATTTTATTCAGTTATTATTTAACAACACATTGATATACTACAAAGGAAGGTCATTTGCTTGCAACTCAATGACCTCCAGCTGCAGTTCATCTGGGCAAATGACCATTTCTGCTTCTAATGGATTTTGAAAGTTTATGAAACAGTCTCACTTCTTCTGTCTTTGAATCCAAGTCAGTAAATCGCTGCTGAAACTGCAGTCGGAAGTCTTTGATGATCTCGCATGCAAATGATTTGGAGAACTCTACTGCAATGTAGTGATCGGTAGTGCACGCCTCTATTTTAATTCGGTAAAAATATAACGTCGACGTAAGCGGTGGCTGATCTTGGCAGGATACACGTAAATTTCTGTAATGTTTTCCGTATACTATACAAAAAGGTCTCCACGGGTCAGATGAGAGTGCCTCGCGGGCCGTAGTTTGGAGACTCCTGCACTAGAGGAACAACTTAACGTGTTGGGCTCACATATGTTTTTTTTTTTTTTTTTACTTTTGCTTTTTTTTTCTCGGCTTACCAAATAAAAGGTCTCCACGGGTCAGATGAGAGTGCCTCGCGGGCCGTAGTTTGGAGACTCCTGCACTAGAGGAACAACTTAACGTGTTGGGCTCACATATGTTTTTTTTTTTTTTTTTACTTTTGCTTCTTCTTTCTCGGATTACCAAACTGAAACTGAAAAAAATCAAGAAAAATACTTTCCGAAAATAAACTTTAGGACCTATCAAAGTTAAATCATGCAAAGACTTTGGGACTGACAATTAGTCTACAGAATTTTGTGGCGCAGACCAAACGTTACTATTGAGGGACATAATCTTCAGTAGCTGAGCTTTTCATATACCTTGTGTCCTAACTCACTCTCCGTTTACAAACAGGTGAACACCAGGATCGCAGAAGCAGGACTAAGTGCCTAATAAAGACGACAAATAGGTTTTGGAACGTCCCAAAATGTGCAGGATTTTCTCCACTCTTAGCAAGAGCCACATTCGCTGGTTATGTAGCGTAAGAAGAATGAAGAAGGCCAGAAAGCCGTATTCCAAAGAATATGATGTATGGAGGGGTAGAAGAGGGACTAGACTTATTGGACGACCTTAGCTGCGATTTGCAAAAGAAACACGAGAGAAGCCTACACAGAAATCGGCAAATGGGAAATGATCGCTGATCACCGTTCCAGCTGGCAAACATAATAAATATGATTGTTTTAGTTAATTAAGGTGGATAATAATTAAATGAAATTTATACTCTTTTATGACAGTAATTTCCCTTGAGATGCGCGCGCACATGACAACAAACATGGAAGTCTTCGTAAAATGCGGAGGATCTTCTACGTAAATAATGAAATATTAAAAACAAAAATATAAATAGCTTAAAATAACTACAGATGTTGAATTTTAGATGTAACTTCCCTAAATTACGCACGCAGAGATCTGGATTCTAAATAAAGGTTTTAGTAATGGCAATGCAAATACGTTCCCCTTAAACTTAAAGAAAATTAAGTTAATTAGGCTTAGGCCTAAAATTAGGGCCTAATATTTTTAAGTCAAGTTAGGTTTCACATTTTCTTTGGAGACTTCCCTTTTTTTTCACAATTGCTTCAGGTTTATTTGTAACATAATTTTGTTTATTTATCACGTACCCCGCTTGTCCCATGTCACAGATGAGCATTATCTGTGCTAAACTTCAAAGTCTGTGCCGTTGACATCGTGTGATGTAACAACAAACCCCTTACAGTTACAGCCTTACAACTTACACTCACAGTTTACAGTGTTATTCAGGCTTATTTATTTCCTCATTATTATTCCACATCCACAGCCTATAATGGATTTGGTCGCAGTAGGTGTCCCTCTCACTTAAGGCACTTAGCAATAATGAATAATATGCTTACCGGTAAATGCAAAGAGAATGCGCCATGACTTATCACATGGCCGCCATCTTGGTTGCTAAAATTAGGAATAAAACGTTAAAATTTAAGGAAAAAAAATGTCCCAAAATGTATCCCTAAACCTAATCTGAACCCTAAATCACTAACAAAATGTATCCCTAAACCTAACCTGAACCACTAAATCTATCCCTAAACCGAAGAGAAAATCCAAAACGGAAACTTTACAAAAACTCGTAAATGACATCATTCATCATGGCACATTCTCTTTGCATTGACCCTCCCTAATAATACTTGTTGTCTCTGCTTGGCTAGGTTGCCACAAGGTGAACCTCTCGACCTGTGTCAGCCGTAAGGTCCCTTTACTTTAGTAGTGCTTTTACTTTTATAAGCCATAATTTTAAGCATTCGTTGTTTAATTTTCAAAAAAAATATTCATGTAGGCACTCCAATACTTCCGCCGCCCGCGATAGAAAAACGAGGCCTGCCGAGCGGCGATCGCTGTGATCAGCAGGCGCTTTTCGTTTTCGGTAGATCTTGGTGATTAGTGTTGTTTTGCGTCATTTCTAAAAATAGAGGACTCTCTCGCCGCCCGCGATAGAAAAACGAGGCCTGCCGAGCGGCGATCGCTGTGATCAGCAGGCGCTTTTCGTTTTCGGTAGATCTTGGTGATTAGTGTTGTTTTGCGTCATTTCTAAAAATAGAGGACTCTCCTTGGTTTTATTCAAATCTGCGATGCATGCCGGTTACGAGGGTATGAATTAAGTGGAAATCTGACCTTGCTGAGACGATTAATTGGAAAGTTGACTTGGGGTAAGTGAGTTTGCTGTGCTATATTTTTTTTTTTAAATTGCGTTCGGACTTGGAAATTACTTGTTCGCATAGATTATATATTTTAAAAGCAGAAACACTTATTTTAAAGAGTATAGATCGTCCCCAAAATTTATGAGAGCTTGAACCGTGTGACTAAAAATTCAAGGTTGCCAAGTCGTGGCCATTTTTTCCCCCTCGATCTACCGGAAGTGGTAAATCTCTAATGTAAACAGTGGTTATTATTATTTAAAACCTTTTTCAAACAACTAAATAAATATTTCCTGTATTATAACTTAGTAGTTTGATTTTAAATAAACTTTTTAATAACTGGTTTTTAATAATAATTACACTTTAGGCCTATATAGTTATTATATAAGAGCAGGCTTTGGATCAATAAAACTAATACATATACTGAGATAAAACAACAAAGTCAAAGTGAAAAAAGTGCTTTGACATACAAATAGCAATGAATTAGATAGTAAGATAGCCCCTAGTCCTAGTTATTATCAGCTATAAGTGTACATATAATAAAGAACATTGTGAAGCCTATTTAAAAATATTGAATCATTATTTACATGTACCGGTATTCATAAATTAATAGTCCTAATCTTTATTTTTTATTTTCCAGAGTTACAGATTGTAATCACTCCCTGTAATTTTGCTATGTATTTACTTGGAGGAGATCAACAAACAACCCAATTTGATATTGACAATGGAGGCATATTTTTTTAATGTACCAATCGATGAGGATGAAGTGTTGCTAGACCTCCGGAGCCGAAACAATGTCGACAGATTACATGACATTTTAAAATTTTGTATAGCATGATTTTAATTGCTTTTGATATATTTTAATACTCTATTATATTTGGTTGGACACTATCTATTTTTACTGAAAATTTGATTGCATTAGCTTTATTAGTTTAAAAGTTGTATATTTAAATGTAAAAAATTTCTCGGCCGCAGTTGCTTTTCATAAAATATTATTTCTAATACTGCATAAATTTTTCTGATCTGTATTTTATTTATGTTAAATATGCCTTACTTTTAGATGGACATTATCTGTTTGTATTGAAAATTTCATAGTGATAGCTTTATTGGTTTAATAATTATGTCATTTTTTTAAGAAAATTTTTTTTTCGACAATTGTCGTTATCCATGCTATATGCTTATAAAATTTTTTTTTCAAAAAATATAATAAGTTAATTCAAAATTCATGTGTTTAATTTTGTTAAACATTGTATTGTAAATGTGTCCTCCAAATTTGAGCAGTCTAACTTTAAAAGCCAACAAGATACAACCAAAATAGTACAAAAAGAGTAATAATTCGATCACAGTTTTAAAAATTAAATACAAAGCCAAATAGTGGGAAAAAATAAATCACTAAAAAATTCATAACTTTTCTTCTATAAGTGATAGAAAGATTATCTTGGTGTCAATGGAAAGCTTAAAGTCAGCTCTTTCCAATGATATGCTCCTTGTGTATGTCAGATGTATCTGAAATTTTGAGTTGGAGTACCTAATTCATGCGTTTCTGAAATTTTTTTTCTCCATCATTCTGTACCTTTACAATCGGGCTGGTTTCTCAATAATAAAGAACATAGAAATAATCATCAATAAATGATTTATATTATCGTTGGATTCAAAATGGAAATACCTGTTACTGATACCAATTTTCAGATCATAGTTAATTATGGTTTTGATGTCAGAGTCAGGCCAAAAGAAGGAGCTTTATTAGTAAATTTTTAAAAAAATGTTAACATACTACAAACAGGTAGAAGCAAAAAATAATTTATGAATTTTAAAAATAGTGAAAGTTTACATTTTTTACCATTTATTAAAAAAATAAATACCTGTATGACAATATCTTCTTTCCAAAAAAATTTAACAAGGGCAGCATATAAATTCTATATTTTCTCAATATTTTATAAATCAGATTAAGATTTTGGACATTATATTTTTACTTTATTGTATATTTTTTAACTGCATGCTAAGTTATAATCATTATATTTCTGCAGCAGAAACATAGGCAACAAAGTTTGCCTGATTAATTCTACTGTGGAACAAAAAAGACTAAAGCTATGAGATCTTTTTAATTATTCAAGACATGCATTTTGTTTCTCTCAGATTAAAAGAAATATGACTATTAGTCTAACACAAGAGATTAAAATTTCATTAAAATGAAAGAAGAAGGTGCTAGACCACTATTTTTTTCTTCTATTAACCACGTTTTTTGCATTATTTGTATTTATTCAAAAGTTGATCTCTTTTATAAACTAATTTTATCACAATCCAATCAACTAGGCAGAGTAGTTACATTCAGATTGACCTACATAAACAACAGAACCATTTATACTTTTTAATTAGATATTGAATCTGCAATTATGAAATAAGTATGTCCCACCCACTTGTTAAAATGGTTGAGCCAGTGCCTAGAGGCGCTTTAACATCTATGTTTTTAACTAATTTATCCATGAAATTATAGATTCACTTTAAAAATAACTTTGGGAAATAAAAAGGTGGGGGGAAAAAATCATGTTTTATTCTATTGATCACTTGTAATCGAAAAGTCAGTATAACATACTCTGAGAGTTAAAACAAAGTATATATCCTATTCTTCTTTTGTTTACAATTAAAATTTTAAAACTTAAAAGTAGAAAATAAAAATATTATGCAAAAAAAAAGTCTGTGAAGAAAATATTTAAAATAAAATTTAAAAATAAAACATTGCCTTTTTAAGTTTGGTCTACCTTTAATTCAACTCCTTTGGATTCCTTGAGTGCCTTGCTACCATCACCACAGCCTTTCTTTGAGTGATGCACTTTAAGAAATTTTAAATTCTTTTGAGTGCCTTTAAAACTGGTCATTGAAACAAAGTCTTATTTGAAAAAGTTTTTAAAATATTTTTGAGGCAGTTTAGGCCTTATTTCCTAATCATATAGTTGTAGAATCTAAGAATTACTTGATTTATAACTTTATAAGAATATTTAAGATATCTATGACCATGCCACTGCCATACATTTTCTGGTACCCAACCCTAAGTTTTTCTGCAAGTTTGCAGACTGAAACTGTTAGCTAAAACAATGTTGAATAATTTTTTAATACTCATATTTGAAACATCTATTTTTTTAGTTATCTTTAACCCTATTAATAAAAGTATTAATCATGTTGAAAAATATATCAGGGTCATTTGTCAATTTGCTTTTATAAAATGGGGTCCTAAGTAAAAAAAATTTGGAATCTTTTGTGCTTAAAAACTGCTCAAATGGGTTTGTTTCAGTTCTAATCTTCTCTAAAATACAGTATCTTGCAAAAAACTTTTTAAAAAACTAGGACTATAAATTTTGTAACAATTTATGTTTAATTGTGCTAATTAATTTCAGTTCATTTTAGAAAGGCATAGATCTATTTCTGTAAAATTAACCATCTTGATTCATTAGGGTGGGGAACCTGGGACTTGCAGGCTCCATGTGGCAGCTGAATTTTCTAAAAACTGGATCAATGTTTACATTAAATGCAGACCTCTGAATTCTGAATGATTATCTGCAAAAGTGGAAAATTTTCAAACTAATAATAATAATCGCAGCAAATTTAAAAATTATTCCACATCTTTTTTGGGAACTGAACTTGGAATGAATTTTCGAAGCCCATCTTTGACGAAGTATATGACCTATATAGCCAGCTCAGTTGTCGAAATGCTAACCTTTTCTTTTTTCAGGAAGATGTAAAAAAGATGGAAACAGGATCAGTTGGTTGAAGTGTGGCTTTACTGATTTGTATCCATCAGTTGACACAATGGGCCCAGGTGAAGTCAAGCTGCCTCCTGATCTTCCAAACTGGTACTTGATTAAGGAACTGCTGTTGGACCTACATGGTCGACTCATCAAAGAAAGCATAACTGATCAGGTAGGGGAATAAGGAGATATGCACTGGTTTTAAGAAATTGACACATCTCTTGTATAGGCTTTACATATATTTTAATTGGATAGATTATTATTTAGAATGTCAAACGATAATTGGAAATCGGTAATGTTAATATGGGTGGTTTCATTTTTGGTAAAACGATAATGAGTAGTGGATAATAGTAGATCTTTCTTACTAGAATTTTTTTTAAAGTTTCTATTAATAGATTTACTAGAGTTAATGTTTTTTTTCAAAAATGAAAATAGTTCTCCATTGATCCATTTAACAAAAAATTAAATACAAACTGATGATCAATTTTAATTTTTGTTAATTTTAGTATGAAAAGTACAAAAATTTCAGAATAAATTATTGTTAAAATAAGTAAAAGAATTTGGGTACAAACATTCTTTATCAATTTGCTAATCTAATCAATGGAATAGCTAGAGTTTGTGTTGTTTGGGTGGTCTTTGATTTTGCAGCCCCTAAAAATCACAATGCTAACAGAAATAATCATTAAAAAATAAGCTTTATAAGTGAAATAAAGTGGACCAATAATGCAGCTTAAAAAAATCATGATTTTATTTTTTAAAAGGCTTATTTAGATTGGAAATATTATTCCAAATATTTTGTCATGAATCTTCTGGTTTTGTTTTCTGTGGTCTGGGTCAACAATTTTTGTGGAGGTTTTCTATTTTAAAAAAACTCTGCATCTGTAGATAGAGTAATGAAACAAAAAAACTTGCTTTTACTTTCAGGAAACTGGTTGGTTTATGCAGACAATCTACACAACAATTCAGGCCGATCGACCTGTCAGTACAACTTGTAGCAATCCACTAAGCAGATTAATGCAGACCGTGTACAGCTCCATTCCGACCCTAAGGTCAAGCAGCACTTCTTCATCAAGCCCCTTGAATCGTCTCAAATCCCAGATCCAGTCCAATGTTAAAAAAAAGCTGGAGCCCAACTGTGTGTGGTATGGTATGCTGAAATACCTAAAGAGCATATCCAAGGCTGACAAGGAACATTTTCTTTATTTTCTTCTACCAAATATCATTAAAATGGCTCTACGTATAGAAGACTCGAGACCTAAAGAGGGCCTCTTTTTTAGCAGAAAACAGAATGGTGAGTTGTTTTTCCCCCTTAATTTCTAGAGATAAGATTATACAAGTTTTCGTTTTTGATTGTGATTACTTGAAGGTTTATTTACATGCGTTAAATATTTTTAGAATCAAAAGAGCTGGTACTTTAAAAGTATTTCAATGTTAGAATCAAAAGGACCAGCACTTTACATGTGTTCAGTTATAAATGGAGGGCTGTGCTCATTTAGTGTGTTTAATTTGCATTTAATTTTACTTACCTCAGTTTCTACAGAAAAAGAATTTTACTATCTGATGAGAAAGTGTTCAATTGCTAAGCAGGGTTTCCCAACCTTTTCTGTATTTTGCACCCAGTATGAATTGTTCGACTAAGTCTTAAACCCTCATCAATTTTGTTGACTAAGTCTCACACCCCGTATGTATCATTTGACTAGATCTTGAACCTTTTACAAGTTATTTGACAAAGTCTCACACCACAAAGAGTAGTTTGACTAAGTCTCGCACCACCTTTAAAAGTAACAATGGTTTTTAAAATTGCGAAAAAATAGACACTTATATAAATTGCGAAAAAATAGACACTTATTTCTTTGTAATTGAATTAAAAATGGAACTGTAGAATTTTAAAAAGAAACGTGTAACTTTTAACATAAAGTCAAATGTTCATGAAGAAAGTAAAAGATATGCAAACACTTTTATCATGTCTTAAAAATTAATGGCTCTCCATTCTTATGAGCACATTTCCTTGCTCCTTCGGAAATGCCAGGTTGGGAAATCCTGCTGTGTAGGATGAAGCTTACGTGTCAAATTTGCAAAACATTCAAATGAAATGAAACAACCATGAAATTAAATTATTTTATTACTGTTACTGTGCACGACAAAGTCATTGCAGTATTATAAATGTATTTGTCTTTCCTGTATTTGTTTGCTACTCTGTTTGAACTTCTGCAGGAGGCAGCACAGCATTGTCCCGGCAGTTTGTTTGCTCGGTTGTGGCCTGTTTTTTCTTGTGCCTGTTCCCAGAGAGAGTTAGAGAAACCACATCTGACATGAACATCGTGAACTTCACCACATTTTTCAAGCACCTTCAGTTGTACGTTGCCCCATGTTTTTGCTTTCTTTATGTGTGGTGACCTGTATAGAATGTACTGGCGCCTTTGAACAAGCCTCGTCTTTTTTCATATGTGGTCGCCATAGAGTTTAATTTCCCCTTTGAACATGGGTTGTCGAAACTTTATTTCCATGAATTTTTATTTGCTTTTAATTACTTAAGAGAAATCTTGATGAAACTTAATGTTTGTTTTTTTAAAGTATACTTACATTTAAGATTATTTATAGTCGATATCATATATTTTCTAAAATACAGAAGATAAGTAACATTTAATAAATTTAAAAATGCAAATGTTTTAATGAAAATCAACTTATTTAAAAAAACAGTTGTGACTATTTGTTGAAGTGTACATGTTCACGTGTAGACTTGTATTCCTTGTAACATCCCACAGGCCGTCCCAAGTGTCTAAGTTGCGCTGCATACTGCATTATTTTGAATGTGTCGTTGAAAGAGGAATGACAATAACTGGCAGTATTGTATTTACTAGAAAGGTAAGCGTTTTTGGAAGCAAGTGTTGCTGAACACAGTATTTTAATTTTTTTACCCTTAATTCTTGGTCAGTTTGTGCACCCAGTGACAGAATGTGTACATCCTGGTGAGTGTGCACATGCCGTGACAGAATGTGTACATGCTGGTCAGTTGGTGCATGCTGTGACTTAATGTGTACATCCTGGTCAGTTGATGCTCACTGTGACAGAGTGAGTGGGACAGTGTAGAAACTTAAGCCAAAAACCTAAATAAACTGAATTAGTAATATCACCGTGACCGATTAGTTGACAACCACACTTTCTAGCATACAATATTTGTAAAAAAGCTAAATTCTAGATGAATTGATAAAATGTAATTGCCTTTTCCCACAGATACTCAGTTAAGAGATTTAGAAAAAAATAATTACTGCACAGTTAGGGACTTTTTTGGTAAATAGGATTAAGAACATCAGGAAACCTTGCAACAAAAAACAAACAAAAAAAGCTTCAAAAATATTTGTTTGGCTTTTTAAATGAATACTTTGATTGGATAGAAAAATTCAGATTTTAAACAATTTGTCATAAGAACTTGGCATTGAATACATTGCAAATCAACTGATTTTTGAGGCAACCGCCAAGGAACTCCACCTTTCTATCCACTGGTTCTGTGGGACTTTCCTGACCACTGGTTACATAGGGCCTGTCTGTCCATTTGTTTAGTGAGACCTTTCTATCCACTAGTTCTGTGTCACCTGTCTGTCCATGGATTCTGTGACATGTCTGTCCATTGGTTATTTGGCACCTGTCTATCCACTTGTTATGTGACATTTTGTCTACTGGTTATGTGAAACCTGGCTGTTCACTGGTTATGTGGGATCTGTCTGTTCAGTGGTTTTGAGGGACCTGTCTATCCATTGCTTTCTTTTACTTGAATATCATTCTATTATAAAATGCTGGTACTTAATGACCTAAATTCATTGGCCTTGTCTTGTGATGTGTACCGTTGTAAAATCATTGCTTGTCTTACCTTAGGTTGTAACCCCCACCTGGATACTTAAGTTTGACGAGTTAACTCAATGTGAGATGAGCCTTTGTCCAGTGAAGGTCTTTTCTAAAGGTGTTATAGAAGAAAGTGGTGCTGAAGTCATACAGGTATACTATGTCACTGATATTTATAAGACAAGATTCTTTTATTGATCCAAACAAATGGAAATGTTTTTTGATAGCCTTGTACATTTTTAGCACACAACTAAAACAATTTGAACAAAAGACATCTACATTAAGTTATTTCACTAGTAGAAAAAAAACAGCCATTCAGTGAATTCTCTTAGCCATATTAGGGACCTATTAGTTCTCATTTAGTTTTGTGACTTCTGGGGGAGCATGCTGGTAAATTTGTACAGTTTGGGCAACGAAATAGTTTTTATATCTGGGGATTCAGATAAACTAGCATGATGTTGACACTTGAGGGCTTCCAGGAGACCAAGAAAGACTAGGCATACATCAAGAGGAAAATAGGACAGACAATAATAATTTCTGTTCAACGCTACCTCACACTCTGTGCATTGTTGGTACATGACCTATGAGAAGAATTAAACCTACATAAAATTAACTATAACTAAGTATTTTGCTTCTTTTGGGGATATATAAAAGTGTTTTTGGCATAGTTTGTCTTAGTTCTTTCCATAAGGGTAAATGAACTTTTTCTTTGTTTGATTGTTTGCCATTAGGTAGACTTTGCTAACCAGTCCATTGGAGGTGGAGTGCTGGGAAGGGCAAGAGTGCAGGTAAGGCATTGGGCGGTTCAACTTTTGTCATTGTTACAAAGTCACCCAAATAAGAGTGCAGGTAAGGCATTGGGCGGTTCAACTTTTGTCATTGTTTACAAAGTCACCCATATAAGAGTGCAGGTAAGGCATTGGGTGGTTCAACTTTTGTCATTGTACAAAGCCACCCAAATAAGAGTGCAGGTAAGACATTGGACAGTGAGGTTATTTCCACGGTTTTACCAAGCACTTTGAGACGTGGAACAAAAACAAGACCACTGACAGCAGGTTTACTTCACACTATATTCCTTTAATAAAAGGGAAGTAACTCCCTTATACCAAACTTACTTCTTGCCTGACAGCAGGTTTTAACTCCCTTTTACCAGTGACTTACAATTTATTAAAAAAAATGTCCAGCTGATAAATATTAATGAATTAAGAATAAATGCATCCAAATATTGATTAGGTTTAATAAAAATTTAACATTAGCGGCGAATAAATAAAGAGCAGTTACCAAAAAATTGATTTGTTTCCACTTGGTACAAACACGTTAGCTAGAGACGCATTGTATTGAAGCACTCATAGTCATAGATTGAACGTGAAATAAGATTTTAAAAATTTTAACAAATGAATTCAGGCTGTAAACATCAAACAGCGCACTGAATCACTCAGCGAAATTGGTTCACATGACCAAACCTTAACCCTGTAACTGTCATAACGGCCGATCATATATAAATGAGTTTGGTCTCTGTTTTGGTTTCTATCATTGTGTCACTGTGCTTTTATCTGGACTTGTTTGTGATCCATTGGGTGTGAAATCAGCTCAATTTTTTTTTTTTACTGCAATTTTGTCTGATGCTGGAGAAATTCTAGAGTCAACACAGACTTTCTTTATTGGAATTATTTAAAATGGATTCCATGGGGTATTCCATTGGTCAGTGCCGACTGTATAAGCTCTAGCACTGATGGCGATATATGAGTCATATATTGAAAATTTTAGCTCTAAGCTTAATCCTCATGTTATAGACAAATTCGTTTGGGAAAGGGTGAAAAAAAACCAACAAAGATTGGATCCCCAAGACCTATCCTTAAGAGATTCAAAGACATTTGTGTTTCTGAATGTTCTGGCATATTAATTAATAAAAAATGGATTGAGTAACTTCAATTGAAAAGGAAACTTTAAATTCATTTTGTGCTTTCCCCCTTGTATTTTGTATGACAAGGTAGTTTCCCCCTTGTATTTTCTATGACAAGGTTGTTCCCCTGTGTGTTTTGTATGACAATGTAGTTAGCCCATTCAATAAGTTACAATTATTCAGTGGAACATAGTAAAATAATGGGGCTAAAATTCCTTTCGACCTGATGATTTTTAACTGAAAGTCCCCGCTTTCTGTTTATCAAATCTTTGTCGTGTGGCATATCAAAATGTAACTAATTGAACAAAGAATATGTTTTATTATAAAAGAGCAATAAAAAATTATATAGAGACAGTGTTATGTAAAGGTTACAACAAAAAAAAAAAAAAAAAAAAAAAAAAAAATTAAATTACACAACAAAAAAAAAAAAAAAAAAAAAAAAAAAAAAAAATATTTTAAAAAAAAAAAAAAAAAAAAAAAAAAAAAAAAAAAAAGTTTAAAAAAAGAAAAAAAAAAAAAAAAAAAAAAAAAAAAAAAAGCAATTCTACTCACCAACCCATAAATGAGGTAAGAATAATCCAATAAGACAATTTTTGTAAGCAAATGAGCCTTATTATATATCCACAGTATGAGGAAAGTTTTGTTGCAATAACTCAAGAAATTGCAAAGCTATGAATTTTTTTTCATCATAATAGTCTTGAATAAATTTTCCAAAAGTTAATAATACAATAGAAATAACTATTCCGGTCTGGTACACAAATATTTACACATATTTACGAACTTTATAAACAAATCAGGTCATTGTTTTCATTTGAGTCCAATGAATCATCCAAGCTAATTAATTGGCTTGCTTCTTCAGCAGCCATACATCTAAATCTTGAGTGAGCAGACCTCATATTAGTATTGTTGAAGCCATTTTAATCAGCTGATGTTTGTTTACAATTTTTAGAATACAATTTTTTCAACATGAAAAAACTAGCAAATAATACGCAAAACGTAGTACAATCCAATAGAGAATTTACAGAGAGGAAGTTGAAACTCTTCCGAATAAAAGTTTCGAAAGCTATAGATAAAATATTTGACTGTAAAAGTTAAAACACTAAAGGAATGAAACAAACCAGCAATGATGCACTCTGCAGCGAAACGTATTCAGCAGAAATCGGGGTGATGCACACTGCGGCGAAACGTATCGAATGGGTTAATGAAAAAGTTCACCAATAAATACAAGTATATTTATCTGAAAGAACATTGCTTCTAGTATCTCAAAAACTTGATTTTATGATAGATTGAACAATTTATGGTGCATTAGATTGGGTTGAATTCAGAAGTTTAGAAGTCAAAATTTACTCACCCTGTAAAGGTCAAAGTCATTATTAAAGTAAATGATATGAAAGAAAATTCTTTTCATACCATATTCTCTCAGAAAATGTATAATTTGTAAGGGTCTCTGAAACCATTTAGTATGGCATTTTTTCATTTTTGACAAATGTATGAAAATAAAACCAGAAAAAAGCACTTAAAGGTTTAACACCACTTCAGCATTTTGCAAAAATTATTGTTAATTCATGAGCCGGTACAATGGATTCACGGTGGTCAAAGATGAGCCGGTACAATGGGTTCACAGTGGTCAAAGATGAGCCGGTACAATGGGTTCACAGTGGTCAAAGAGTTAAACGTTGGTCACTTATATCAAGTCACCCAAGTTAGAGTGCAGGTAAGACATTGGACAGTTAAACATTGATTAGTGTTTACAAAGTCAACCATATAAATATATACATTTATCGTGCAACATGAGATTTATTTTGGAAGATATACAATTTTGACTTCACTGAAACAATTGTCAATGCTCAAATATTAATTTTTTTTTATTGCTGTGGTCAATTAGGCAAAATTGGTTTTACTGGCTTGCTTGCAATAACTGCCGTTCTGCTGCTGAGGATTTTCACATTTATTTTAAGATTCCTACAGGTGTAATCTCAAAATACAATTCCACTAACATACACCTGTGACAGTACATGTGACAGTACAAGTGACAGTATATGTGACATTTTCATTGTTTCTAATAATGGATCAGTGACTATAATTTGATCTTTGGATTTCTGTAATTTCATTTTTGTATTTCTTTAATTACATATTTGTATTTCTGTAATTACATATTTGTATTTCTGTAATTTCATATTTGTATTTCTGTAATTTCATATTTGTGTTCTCAGGAGGAAATAAAATTCTGTGTGTGCCCAGAGTTGATGTCAGCCATGTTGTTCATGGAAAACATGGAACACAATGAAGCCATAGCAGTGTCAGGGTTTGAGCAGTTCTCCTGCTACACTGGCTACGCTGACTCCCTGGAGTTTGCTGGTCACTACAATGGGAACACCGCCAACAAGGTATGCCATACTGGACCTAACAATTGATGCGCCGCACCTTCATGTCTTTAGGAGGGTGAGGTATTTTTCAGTGTAATCATCCATATTTGGATGCTGCTAAGTTTATATTAAGAATTTTTTTATTTTTGGGAACATTTCAATCCATGGTTCCTTACCTGTCCATAATTCATTTTACGTTTTCTTTCCGTGAACTGTTCAGCTTCTTAAAACAAATGTACTGTAAATATGTCAGAAAATGATTTTTTTGTCTTGTATATGATCAGACCCACAGGATGGTAGCCATAGACGCCCTCTCCTATAGAGATGTCCCTACCCTGAGGCAGTATGAAGAGACGTTTGTGATGAGGGACCTCAACAAGGCATTGATTGGCTTCTGCAGGTTACCTGCCACTGATGATGGCCTCAGTATGGAGGATGAAGGTTTGAAAATTATTCAACCTTCCATTAACTATCCTTTTCTTCTTCTTTTTTTGACACGTCTTTATTTTTAAACTTATAGACAATGCATAGATAGCAGAATTCTGTCTCCATCCCAAGTTGCCTGCTGGCATAGATAGCTGAATTCTAACTCCATCCCATGTGCCTGCGTTCATAGATAGCTGAAGTCCAACTCCATCCCAAGTTGCCAGCTATCTTCCAACTTTGCTGTTTGAGGATATTTTCAAGTTTCAATCCATAAACGGGCATGATTCCCTTTCTATCTCAGTGGAGTAGCAAAAACTGAGTTTTAACCTCTTTCCTGATTTCAGTGTGCTGCCATTGCTTAAAGGTTAATTCTAACAGTCCCTTGTCGTTGTCAAGCAAACTGAAGTGGCTGCATTATGAATTAGATTTAAAGTCGGTTTTGAAGTTGATTGGTAAAATAGCTATAAATAAGCTATTGATTTATTTAGAGGAAATTTGTAAGTTATTATTTATTCTAAATATTCATTTGAGAGCTTAAGAGTGGACATAAATAGATGATTAGCATGTTTTGCCTGAAGGAAATAGTGGAATAAGGTATGTGGTATGCTTGAACATATAAAGACAGGACAATAAAAGATGAAAATTTCGGCTAAGAGCCTTCCTCGGAAAACAGGAGGAATTAGGAAACAACAAGAAATAGAGAGTTTTTTCAAAAACTTGAGTGTTGGCCATTAATGCGGTAGCCAGAATTTGGCTTTTCCAAGACCAAGAAGTGAAAGAATTCAGGTATCATTACTGAGAAAAATAAGATTTTAAAGGACAAAAATATTTTGGAAATATGTAAACTCTAAGAAAAGAAATAAAGGGAAATTGAGGATCCTCAAATACAGCTTGAATGCAGTCCTGCATTTATTATCCTTTGTCTGAAGACGGTGACAGGCTGGTGCACTTGAATCATTCCTTAAAGGTTTTTTAAAATTGCTTATGCAAAAAAATGCGCCTAGGATTGAAATTCTGGGCTGTTGGCTCTTTCTGTGTGTATGGACTGATGGCTGTGTACATGGACTGTTTGCTCTCTACATAGGCCACTGTTAATGGACTGTTGGCTTTGTACATGGGATGTTGTCTCTATACATGGACTGTTGTCTCTGTTCATGGACTGTTGGCTCTGTACATGGACTGTTGACTCTGTACAAACTACACAACCATTTCTACTACGATCTTATTTGATAAAAGGCTCTTTTTTTTTTTTTCCAGATGGGACTGGAGGGGCAGCAAATGTTGCGATAGATGTCAAAGGAGGGACAGTGGATGTGGCAGCAGGAATGGTGACAAGTGCCATCTGTGACGCCTTTCAAAGAGCATCGGAGGGTCAGCAGCAGTCATTCGTTTTGGACCAAGAACAAACACAGAGACCCTGTGACCATAAGCATCACCAACCTCTGCTTCCTGATTTAAAACCATCATGCCTAGAAGTGGTAGAGACAGCCTCTGAAAAACTACCCGCCACTGCCCTATCAGCCTCTACCAAACCAACCGCCGCCACTGCCCTATCAGCCTCTACCAAACCAACCGCCACCGCTTTTGGACCAAGAACAAACACAGAGACCCTGTGACCATAAGCATCACCAACCTCTGCTTCCTGATTTAAACCCATCATGCCTAGAAGTGGTAGAGACAGCCTCTGAAAAACTACCCGCCACTGCCCTATCAGCCTCTACCAAACCAACCGCCGCCACTGCCCTATCAGCCTCTACCAAACCAACCGCCACCGCTGCCCTATCAGCCTCTACCAAACCAACCGCCGCCACTGCTCTATCAGCCTCTACCAAACCAACCGCCGCCACTGCCCTATCAGCCTCTACCAAACTCACTGCCGCAGCCCTATTAGATTCTTACCAACAGCCAGCTTCCATCTCAGGACTCAATGCAGGGGCAGTCATCCGGGTTTCTTTTGAGTCTCCTTCAACATCATCCCCAGCAGTAGTTGGTGCACCCCAAACGCATGTGCCACATGCTGTTCCCATAGACCCTGGCACTGTATTACCAACATCACCCTCTGTTCATTCCACTGATATCTCAACCACATTTGTTCCCGACCGTATCATTTCTGATCATTGTAATTCTCACCCCAACACAGCAGTTTCTCTTGAGCAGTTGCCGTCGAGCACTTTTGTAACAATAACTCTTGCTTCTCAAGAAACGCCCAGCATGCCCTGTGATATAAACGCAATGCCTAGATTAGAGTCTGACCACGTTGACCAACAGATTCCCACTGCTGGATTTCCTACACCCTTTCACTCAAGTGCCTTGGCTGGTGACTCAGCTGTCAGACATGATTTTCTTGGGATGCGATTAGCAAGTGACATTCTTGGAAACTTAACAAAAATTACTTCAACTGCTGATGGTGCTGAGGCATCACTCCTGCCACACGCCGCTCAAGGTGATGTGCCAGCCACTGGTGCTGAATTTTGTCTTACGGAAAACTTTAGACCAGTAGCTTTAGATTCATATCCAAAAGTGACACATTTTACGATGGAATTGCCCCAGTCGTCCACAGACAGCTTTGATCAGAATCTGTCCCTTCACTTTCACACACAACCTAATGAGGAATACAGTGGGCAAAGTACTACCTGCTGTTTAGATTCACCTGTGGCGATCTCAGAAGAATCAAAATCTCTGCCTTCATTACAAGAGGTGCCGGCCCACCATCCAGATGAGTCGAGGGGCTCACACTCTCCATTAGTTACTGATTCTCAGGACTCCAACAGCCTCATCTCCACGGACATGCTGTATGTTAATGTAGATAATCTTCACCCCAGGAAGCTTAGCATGACAGAAGAATTGGGGACAGCTAGCTTCGACTCGGCCCTGCTTGGGCCACCATCATCTTTGTCCCCCCAGTCATCCTTGTCATCATCCAATGTCTCCCCAAACACCTCTTTCACCCTCCCCACCTACCATCTGCCGAGGAATGGTTCCAGCGATGTCCATGTCACTGCAGACTTTTTTATCCCTGATCTCGACAATCTGGCCGAGCGATTCCCACAACAGCAGCGGGGCTCACGAGACTTTTATGGAGAGCTCAGGGAGTTCCTTAGCTCTTCCAGCTCAGGGACAAGGAGCTCAGGATCTGGTGGTGGGCCAAACTCAAGCTCCAATTCCACATGGGGTTCAAGGTCAGGGTCTATTTCCTCCCATGGCACTAACGGGTCCAGCAATGACTTCATGGAGTTTTGGAACCACTTGAGACGTAGGAGCTCTCAATTTAGTGACACCACATCGAGGAGGTCGAGTTCAAGTAAACACAGCTCAGATTTCAGCACTGACCTTGAAGTAAGAAACTATTCTTATCACTTCATCAATTTTTTTTTTAATTCATAAGATATCAATGCTTTAACAGCATTATCCAATTTGATAAGTGCACGGTATTTGTGGATTTGATAAGATCATATTTCCTTTTTATGTTGTGCAATTTATGTTTATCATAGACTTGTATTTATTTAGCCATCTTAACCTTTAATGTCATTCTCTTAAAAATATCAGTGTATTCATTTTATTGTTTCCTGGTTTTGGAACTGGTCAAATTAAAAAAGTTTATAATAATATATCACAGGTTCAAAGCCCATTGAGTTTGGGGGTCTTGGGCTGAAGAAAAAAAAAAGTAAAAAAATTATCTAGTATTTAAATTTTGCTTAAATTTTAATTGCAGCATATATTATGATAATTATCTATGAGATCCACAACAGTAAATTGCTTCTGTGTTTGGTTTTGTTGAGTTAAAAGTTTATTTTAGAAATGTTTATAAAAAGCAATATTCTTTTACTTTCTTTTTTTCTCTCCCTTTTTTATCATGTATTAGGCTTGACACAAAGATACAAATGACACTTATTTATCATGTATTAGGCTTGACACAAAGATACAAATGACACTTATTACTTTAATTAGTTTTATAATCAGCTGATTAATTAGATCAAGCGACACCTCAACTTTTTATCTTCAACTTTTGATCGTATGGGTTTTAGATATCTAACAACTTCGCTTGTGCGGAGTTTAAACACACCTTAGTTTTATTCCCCTTGTGTCTTTCGGCTCATTTGTGATCTCCATTTCTACTGCACAAATGTCATTTGGCTCATTTGTGATCTCCATTTCTACTGCACAAATGTCATTTGGCTCATTTGTGAACTCCATTTCTACTGCACAAATGTCATTTGGCTCATTTGTGATCTCCATTTCTACTGCACAAATGTCATTTGGCTCATTTGTGATCTCCATTTCTACTGCACAAATGTCATTTGGCTCATTTGTGATCTCCATTTCTACTGCACAAATGTCATTTGGCTCCTTTTTGATCTCCATTTCTACTGCTCAAATGTCATTTGGCTCATTTGTGATCTCCATTTCCATTGCCCAAGTGTTAGTCCAAACAACCTTAGCCTAGTAAGCAAGTATTATTATTCACATGGGTACTTCTGTTTGAAACAGCTTACTTTTCACTTCTGGGGGTGCTGCACTGCAGGCGACTCGATTACATTTGTGTTTTTATGATTGTATTGGTTTTTATGTATTTTTCCTTTGAAATAAAGGAGTGGTGAATGTATTTGGTATTCACCTTTTTATTTTTTTTATCATCAATGACAGCGTTTAAATGGAATTTGGAACAAATATTCACATTGTCATCTTGGAAACAAATGAATCTGCCATCTCGTAAACAAGTGGCGGAATTGAAACAACCAACCAAAGACAAATCAGCTGCAGACATTATGATTATCCATGATCTTGACAAAAAGCCCAGACTCATTTAAAAATGCCAACATACACCACACACATCACAGTTAATCAGACCACGCAGTGGCTCACCTGTTGCCTTGAAGAATCTGACAGCCCAATGTTCAGCAAACAGTTGGGCACAGCATTGAAGAATCTGACAGCTCAATGTTCAGCAAACAGCTTGGTACAGCCTTGAAGAATCTGACAGCATAATGTTCACCAAATGGCTTGGTACAGGCCAAGTTTAAAAGGAACAACAAAAACTCAAAGAAAGACTTTCAAGTTTGTGCAATGTAATAAAAAAACAAACAAGTTTCCATTTATTTAGATTATTTATTATTATTCCAATAAAAGCATCTTATCTTTTCTTATCTTATTTTAGATCAAAGGTCTTTCCTGTCCGTCACCATGTTAGAAATAATAATATTATATCAGTCTTATTTTTATCCTCACCTTTAGTTGAAGCTGTCCCACTTCTCCCTGTAAGGGGACTGTTCACTTTGAGAACCACTGAACTAAAGGTATACAAGGGTGTAAAATATCCTTCACGAGGAAAAAACATAATTATTGACGTCTTTATTTAAAAAAATTTTTTTTTTTATCTAGGAAATCTCAGAGAGCCTACAGAAACATTGCCATGGTGTGATTGAGGAAGAAGGAGGCATCTTGACCATGCTGACAGACTACGCCTCTCAGATGGTTACTTCAGCTGTGAGAAATGGAGTAGCTACCGGAGTCAACACGCTGGCTCAACCAGGCCACCAATTTATTCTCACCGGCAGCCAGGAAACCTCTGAAATGGGCTTGCTCGGCGAGCCAGGCAATGTCCCAAAGAACGCCAGCTCTCCACCAAGACACAGGAAAACATTCTCCAGGGCAGGGACTTTAGTGAGGCAAGAGAAGGTTAACCTAGAAGTCGATGACGCAGAATGTAAGATCATTCCTGGCCTCGAAGAGGAGTCCGAAAGAGATGAGTACCCTCAGGCACAGGACTCGCCGCCAAAAATTTTTTATGATTTTGACTTGAGATCAACGCAGCTACCAAATGAAAACTTGAGTTTGAAATCAAGTCAGCAACCAAATGAAAACTTGAGTTTGAAATCAAGTCAGCAACCAAATGAAAACTTGAGTTTGAAATCAAGTCAGCAACCAAATGAAAACTTGAGTTTGAAATCAAGTCAGCTACCAAATGAAATCTTGAGTTTGAAATCAAGTCAGCAACCAAATGAAATCTTGAGCCCAACGGTGGAAATCACCGTTGTTTTTTCTGCTCCCATTCCAACTTCAACAAAACCATCTTATTCAGCACCAGGGTATTCTGTTCTGTATTCCAGAAATCCTGGGAAAGGATCCTGCCTACAAAGTGCAGATTCGGGTTTTGTGTCTATCCAGTCATCTGTGGCATCCATGTCAAGCTCTAGAGATTTCCATGCTCCATCACAAGGTGTCATAGCTAGTGACCCACCAGGCATCACAGCCAGCGACCTACCCGGAGTCTCAGCCAGTCACCTGCCAGGTGACACAGCCAGTGTCCTACCAGGCATCACGGCCATTGACCTGCCAGGTGTCACCATCAGTGGCCAACCAGGTGTCACAGCCAGTGGTGACATGACAAGAAAGTCGGATGAAACCACCAGCTCTGCACCTGAAGCTGACCAGTCTAAAACTTGTGACATTCCAGTGTTCAAACCTGAAGTCACAGCACATCATAAATGCCTGGCTCACGACAAGGTGCCTGAAATAAAAAAAGACAGCGCTGCCGCTAGTTCCACATCCACCATTTCAAAGCCTAGTATTTCTGTTCATTATGTTAACATGCCTCAAGAGGCTGTAAAATTTGATATGAAACAGTCTTCAACTCAGAAGATCCACCGTACTTCTCATGTAGCAAGGGTTACCTCCCATGGAACCACTAAAGAGGTTCCCCCAAAATCAATCAAGCATGGCACATTGAAGACACCAGAGTGGCCAGCCGCCCGTTCGAAGCAAACCAAGGTGCCCGAGCCTTCCGAGAGAGATGCAGAGGCCGTGTCTGCCAGCTCTACAGAGTCAATCCCTCATCTGTCCAGCGGCGCCAGTGGACCCACCAAGTCTTCAGGCATCCCTAAGTTTAGAAGCCCATCAAAGAAATCGTGCGATCCTACCAAGTGCTTGGTGCCTGATTATTCTCATGGCAGGAGCAGGCAAGCAGATAAATCTGATGTGCTGCCATGTTCTGCCGACAGGGAGAAAGTCAAGATGTGCAAGAGCAAAAAGCAGAGTGCACGGGAGCGAGATGAAAAGCTGTTCAGGGCACACAGAAGTCGGTACGTCTTCTCTGATGTGGCAGCACCACCTCGGGAAAGGAGGTCACGGCACCTCAAGGAATCCACACCTGAATCCCCACACAAGAGGCACGGCAGGGGAGGTTCCAAGAAGAATGAGGAAAAGAGGCGGTCCAAGCACGCAGAAGAACCTGTAAAAGAGCAAGCCAGAGACCTCACAAAATCACCCCGATTTATTCGCTTTGTCAACACCCTGGCAGAGATGTCGTTGAGTCAAGCTGTCCTAGAAGGTGCTGAGATAGTCTCCCAGACACCATTTTTTCAAGAGGAAATTTCAGACGAGGTATACAATTGGTTTGCTAATAAAATCATCACTGAAGTCTTTTTCCACGTGATCACAGAGCTTGAAAGCCGTGATGATGACCAGGACCAGGACAGGCATGCCTCCTTGCATCTTGAGGAGATTGGAGCTTCTGGGGGAGTGGACAGCCAGGCAGACTCAATCCTGCAGCCTCTGGGAGCTAGTGCAAGGGACAGTATTGCCGATGAGGCAGGGTCCGCCCGGCCAAAATCTAAAGGTATTTTACCATCAAAATCTGACACGGCCGCCTCTGGTGTCAGTTTTAAGTCTGCGACGGGGCTGCAGAGGTCTTCTGGTTCTTTGAAAATGGTTAAATTTAAAGAAGGTGTTGAAGAAGATACAGGATGCTCTTCATCCAAACTAGCACATCCTCAGGTTTTGTACACTAACCATTCAAAGGCAACAGCATTCCAGAGAATGGCCAGCAGCATTCCTGTTCCAGTGAGGAGAAGAAGCAGTTTAGATCTTCCCCTGACATCACCCCCTACCTCAAGGACCACTGGCGATCTCTCAGCTTTTCACATGGCAGCGCCGCTGCAGCCTGTCAATGTGCCCGGACAGAGGCGGAGAAGTTTGACAAATGCAGACTTGTCTCTTGATGCTTACCAGGCAGCTGCATCCATTGTTAGCCAAGTTTTCCAGACCATTTCAGACAGCATGGATGTCCAGGCTTTGAGTCCAGGGTCCTCCTGCTATCATGGGACCATTTCCTCATCTGATACAGGTGCTCATTCCACAGGTAAGACTTGACTTTTTTTATCTGATGGTTGGCATGGCTCTTTTTAAATGGCTGAAACTTAGCATCTGAATTGCTTTGAGCACTGGGGTGTTGTGATAAGATCGGGGTCGACTGATGCAACTCACAATTCATGTGTACAACACAACCACCACTTGGGACATACCCACAATTATGATTCTTATTACTAGACCAGAGATCCAAGACTGGTGAACGAGTGAGATTTCTACATCTGACTTTAACCTTTACAGAAGAGCCTTCACTAGCCATTCAGCACATATTTAGCCAAACCCAGTGGATAGAATGGCTTAATATTTATTTATCTCTAACCCAGTCTTTCTTTAATCTGGGTAAATGCATGAATTAATTTGATAACCCAGGGAGGACTGGTACTAATGATAATTTATTATATAGTGCTTGGGCATCTTAAGCTTCTCTTTGTTGTTGTTGTAAACCAATGAGGATCAGTTTGTTTAATGAAACATAAACCATTTGTGTCAATGAAACAAAATAGGTTAAGCTTTAATAAAAGTTACACTTAAAATAAATGCAAACGTTTTGGCAAATGCCTTCATAGGCACAACAGAAGAAAGAAATTTGTATAAGCATAAGTTAAATGTCAATTATATAAAGATATATAGAAATCCTAGCTGAACATAAAAGAAAAAGAATGTGAAAAGGTACAAGTCACTAACAAGAACAAAGCTCATAAAAACAGAGAGGGAAGTGGGTGGAAGTAAAATTATAAAAACCAAGCAGGAAAAAGGTGCTACAGCTGTGTACAATGGTCAATTTGGTTTATACCCTATGGGGTCAAGTTACAGAGTCAGCTTAGAAATCCTTTGAGGCTTGTGCTTAGTCCATTTCTGCGACAAACCAGTCAGACCAATTAAAATCCATAATAATAAAAGCACATCTGTATGTAGGCCACAGGGTGACAGATTGCCAGCATCCGGAAATTTGTTTGAATGAAAGTTCGTCAGAAAATTGATTGAACGGAAGTTTGGTCTAATCTTTTTTCTAGTTCACACCTTAAAATTTTACGACAAATTTCTTTTTGACGAAAACTTGATCCTGTGAACTGAAAAAAAGATTAGACCAAACTTCCGTTCCAACAAATTTTCATTGATCAATTTTCCGTCTAAGAAATTTCTTTCAAACAAATTTCCGGTAACCCAGATTGCCAGTTGAGAATTACAATTTTTAAAAGACATTGACTTGAAATGTATTGTTTCAAATAGATTTTTATTGATAAAATGGAAGGAAATTCTAGTTCAGTTTATAAAAAACCATAAAACCATTTGTTTACAATACATATCATCAAACTTTTAGTTAGATTCACGCCTAGTGGGATGTGTTGACCAAATTTTATTTGATTTTATCGTATGTGAACGAGAACATGGTATCAGAGAGTTTAGTAGAGTTCTAACAATAGAACTTAAATTAACATTACATTTTTTTTCCCAGGAAGTAGAATTCACAGTCACTACGACAGCTTCGCCTCCAATATCTTCTCAAGTTCATCAACCAAAGCTTCAGAGAGCCCTCGTCGGGCTCGTCGATCTGTCTCCCCGAGCATCGGACTTTTCTTCAGGAAGCCCATGAGTCGTGAAACGCTGACTAACGCTTACTTGAAAGTTGACCACAGCCCACAGATCAAGACCTACGAACGGCGCAGCAGTGAACCGTGTCAGACGAGCGTCACACTCTCCCTCCAGGCTTTCAACAACAACAAGTTCAATGGCAGGACCGTTGAGGAGAAGATGAAGAAGCTGTCCAGGACGGATGATGACATCGGGTGCGGGAAAACATGGCGCAGGGGCTCACTGGACGGCTACTCGTTTGATCAGAGAAGAAACTCGTGTGGATTCAAAGACCCGGTCCTGTCCAGGTTTGCTGAGGAGCTAATGAAGGCAGACACATCGGTGCCAGAGCTGGTCATAGTTGGTTCACATGCAAGTTCATCTTCAACAGGTCAGTGCCATTAAAGTTTCTTTTTTTTACATTAAAAACAATGAAAATGTCATTCATTACATTTAAGCAAAGTGTCATTCATTATGTTCAAGTTTACATTTTTGTGAAAGTAAATTGGATTGGATGAAATTGAGTGATTCATATGCATAGATTAGAACTTGTGAATATTTATTTTTTTGAGAATTGTAGCTCCTCTCTGTAACATATTTTGTCATCAGTTTGATAAACTTTCTTCATGTCTAACCATTATTTTGTCATCATTAACTTGTTAGGCTCAAGACGAAGCAGTGTCAGTGCATTTCGAGATTCTACCCTGGCTAACCTGGAAAATGAGCTACTCAACACAAGTTTCACTAGGTCAGTCAGACAACTTGTTTTTTTGTGTTTTTTTTTACACTTTTGACTTCTTTCTTTCAATCCTAATTTTTAATTTAAATTGTAAACACCAGCTTGGTATTTTAATGCTCACATTGTAAACAACGGGCCACTAGTTTTGTATTTTAAGAATAATATCACAGATCTTGTTCCGCTATTTCCTTGGTTTTTAATGTTAAGACGAATCATCCACCTATTGATGATTAAAATAATGTCGTTCCCCCCCCCCCTCCCCCCCCGCCCAGTGCCTGCAGCATGTCCCAGTCATCAAGGTCACACCGGAGACACCCACAGCTGGACAGATCTCGCAGCCGTGACTCCAGGCAGGGCAAGTCCGACAGTTCGGAGACCGAGTACTGGTTCCCACCGCCCAAGTTTGTAGGGGATGAATTTCAACTGGAGTATAACAGACAGCACAGCCAGGAGGAGTTGCAGGTAGGGATCTTTAACATAATCTATGCTGTGCTGCAGGTAGGGACCTTTAACATAATCTATTCTATGCTGCAGTTAGGCACCTTAAACATAATCTATTCTGTGCTGCAGGTAGGGACCTTTAACATTATCTATTCTGTGCTGCATGTGGAGCACTTCTATAGAATCCGTCCTGTGCTAGCCTAAGTACATTTGGGGCCCATTTCTAGCTGTTAAATTTCAGTAGGTTAGATCAGGTGTAAAACTTAAGCATTAAATTAATGTGATGATACTACAGCTGACCAACGTATAAAGTAACATTGAAGGAGTATTCGTAGGATTAATGCAGTGAAAATAACTCCTTCATAATGTAATTTAAAAACTGATTTTTCTGTTTAGGACTATGCCAGCTATTTTGCTGGTCGTGTAGTTCAAGAGGCCGTGTGTGTGCTCCGATGTGACCCAGATTACATGAGCAGGGAGGAGCAGGATGTGGACATGTTTGCCGAGAACCTTACGGACCAGATAATGCGGGACGCACTGATGGCCACCGTCCACACAGACAGCTCCGGCTGCCCCACTGACACCAGCGGCAATAGCGGCAGTGAGGAGAAACTGATGTCTGCCCTGTGGTCGATGTCAACATCCAACAAGCCTGGACAGGGCGGCGTGTGCGGACCTCCAACATCTCGTGCACATTCGAAACCCAGAAGCATTCCACAGAGAAAGGATTCAGTTCCAGACATATCCGGGAAACCCCATTCCTCCTATAGCCACAGGATAAGGTTTGGTCCCAGCGGTGAAAGGAGGACATCATCTTTCAGCGTTCCCCCATCACAGCAGTACCTTCATCCTGCATTCAAGCCCTCCTCTGAAGCTTGGGGGGGTGCTAGACCTAAGAGCTCTCGCTCCAGTCAAACTGCTGAGTCATATGTGACACCAACTCAAACCAAAAGACATTCCTCACCTTCACCTTTTCAGTTTTGTTCATCTTTGTCTCACACCTCGCCATCAACTTTACAAGTGCCATCAAAAATGTCCCATCGCCAGTACCTCAGTCTTGAAACGAGGAGCAAGTCAGAGTCAGGGCCCAGGTGCTCCAACAGACATCTTATTGAAAGTCAGCAATGGGTAAGGTATTTTACATGTCCTATAGACAACTTAGTGAAAGTCATTATTAAATAAGATATTTTATATGTCCAACATACGTGTAAGTGAAAGTCAATATAAATGAAAGGACTGCTTTCAAGCTTAGTAAATGAATGAAATAGCGAAATGGATACTGCTTGAGTTGTCTACTGTGCTCTTTTCTTTGTTATATTTTCATTTCTATTGTTGGCTGAGAAAGGCTTTAAGCCGAAACGTCCTTGTTTTTTGTCCTATTATCTTATTTCAAGCTTCCACATACCTCGTTTCATTCATAAGTGAAAGTCAGTATTGTGTAAGGGAGACCTGGCCCCACATAGCACTCACTTTGCGGCCCGCGAAGTAGCGAAATATTCTTTATTATTATTATTTTCTTAATAGCTTTCAGATGGCTAATTGGCCCTCTTCCTATCAACCTAGCGAGCTGAAACTTGGCACATAGACTCGTTGCCGATGACAACACATTCTTTCAAATTTTCAGCACCACCGCCCAACCCCAAAAATCAGTTTTCCCTGATTTTCAAGGGGAAGATAAAGGAAATATGATGACACTGATTTCACGAAATAATATTCCAGATAACATTCTTTGAAAAAAATATTGCAAGTGCGTTTGGTGCCTAATATTTTCTTTTGTTTTTCTGATATAGTTGGTGAAAAGAATTTGCGGTGCAAAAGCGTGTGGGTTATTAGAATTTTAATATAGTTCAGGGGCATGAAAAGAAAAATGTGCTGGTGGGGGAGCACTAATTGTTATAAAGTGCGTTACTTGAATGCGTGCGTTACTTGAATGCGTGTGTTACTTGAATGTGTGTGTTACTTGAATGTGTGTGTTACTTGAATGCGTGTGTTACTTGAATGCGTGTTTTGTGGAATTTTCCGGCGGCCGCGGCTCCCACCCCCAATTGCGCCATAATACATTTTATAAAGGAATTATATGAACAACTTTTTTTTAGGGTTGTTTAATTCAAATATGTCTCTTAATCTCTCTGCTGTAAAATAAGATTTTTATATATGATGTTTAAAATGGATAATTATTTTTTCTGTGCCACAGAAAAAGCCTTTGAGGAAAAAGAAAGCCGAGTCCCATGCCAGTGTCAGCTCAGCAGAGCTTGGATCAGATGAAACCTGCTCTTCTCTTCTGTCATCATCCTCTTCATCTTCCCTCTCAGCATCATCCTCCTTGGAGAGTATTGGCCCGGTCAGCCATGCAGACACATGCTCTTCTCACATTCCCACAAAACGGGCGCAGCAGACCGGTCATTCTGGGCCACAGCAGCCGTCCAATCCTCAGGCAAAGAGAAGGCGAGAGGAGAAGTCTGATGGCCGGGCAGAGGATACAGGGGACTTAGGTCAGAGTGTCGAACAGTTTGCGGACAATCTCTGCAGTCATGTTGTAACAGAGGCCCTGCAGCAGTGCAAGAAGAACAAATGGCTTCGGGTGAGTGCTTTCTTCCTCTTCACATTCAAACTGTGAAGATCCAGGATGGTTGTCCTTGGCAGATATTTGATATCTTTGGGTTTTTTGGACACTGTGGTACCTCTGCTTACTGTGACACAAATTATGTCAATGCATGGAGCCGTAAAGTAAGGCAGATGCTTTTTTGAACGTATTTTACCTCCTCCCCGCCGTCACAATCTGTCACAAATCTGGGACCTCCCTCCCAAAAACAGGTCACACTTTCAAACTAAAACTTTAAAAAAAATTTTAACAACTAAATTTAGATTGATTTTTATTTTGTTGTTAAACACATTTCACTATTAAACTATTTAATTTATAAAAGTGACATCTTCTGTCAGAATACATCCATCACAATAGAAAGCTAAACATCACTGTCAATTTCAGGTTTTATAAGCATGATAAAAAATATAGTAAATGTGTGATGTCACATATGATCTTTATGTTTTACTCTCTCAAAAATTGAAATACCATTTTAGACCCCCCTCCCTGCCTCCAGAACCTGATATACTTTATGGATGCCCCCCCACCCCCTCCCCCCCCCCCCATGATATATGAAGATGGTTAGACTGCAGCCGCAGAGCTGATTAACAGTGGGTGTACATGTTTGGTTCTGATTAAAAGACAGTGTTCCCATGCCAAAAAGCATGCCCTCTCTTTGCTGGGGCGCAACTCATAGCACGTTCAATTGCGGTGCTAAAAAGCACACTGTGCGCTGTTTGAGTATCATGGTTGTTTCTTTACTATTTCTCGGTTAAACTTTTTAAGAGCTATTTTTTAATTAGACTCTTACATTGAAGAGTGGTACTTCATTGTTTATAAGCAAAACCAAGGTTTATTTTTTTGTCATTTGAAGCAATATTTTATGAATATTCTTCGCTGATTTTTATTTTTATCAATACTGTTGTTGTGGCTACCCATGGCCCTAATTGGGTGAGTAAGTTTCCTAGATTAACAGCCCAAAAAGCTTTGGAAATTTTTCAATTTCTTCTATAGTGAAGTTGATTTAGATTTAAATCCATCGCATGATACCAATATTAGTAGTTTTAGATGATTTGAGTTATAATCATGAAGATTGTATGGTGAAAAAAAAAAGGTTTTGCATATCATGTTTTCTTATTTTAAGTTTCTTTTTGTTACTTAGTTTAGTTAATTCAATTCAATTATCTTTCATTTGATACCAAATTTAGCCTTATAAACCAAACAATATTATTTGAAATATTTTTTTAAGAAACCCAACCTCTCACTCTTTTTTGCTCTAGGATAAAAATGTTCATTTTTTTTCATAAAAAAAAACTCTGCATCGAAAGAGCTAACACTGAACTGGTTTATCTATGTCCTTAAATGTTTCCATGCGAATAATCTTGCCTCTCTATGACTGAACTGGTTTATTGGTTAAAAACTGGATGTTTTTTGGGGTCTTGTTTCAGTTTTTGTCTTACCAGCGGCCCATAGCCACAGGGAACTGGGGATGTGGTGCTTATCAGGGCAATCCTCAGCTCAAATTTGTCATGCAGTGGATTGCTGCAAGTGTTGCCAGGAGCCCACTCTTGATTTATTACTCATTTGGTGATCCGGCTTTGACACAGGTAAATTGATGTACCGAAATATTATCAACAGTTTTATTTTATGATCAGACATTGACATAGGTAAATTGTTGCGCTGAGTTATTATGAAAAATTGACACGTGTAAATTGATAGACTGAGATATTATCAGACATTGACACAGTTAAATTGATGGACTGACATAATATCAGTCGTTGACACAGTTAAATTGATGGACTGAGATATTATCAGACATTGACACAGTTAAATTGATGGACCGACATATTATCAGACATTGACACAGTTAAATTGATGGACTGACATATTATCAGACATTGACACAGTTAAATTGATGGACTGACATATTATAAGACATTGACACAGTTAAATTGATGGACCGACATATTATCAGACATTGACACAGTTAAATTGATGGACTGACATATTATTAATAATTTCATGAGTGAACACAACATGGTTATTATTATGACCCCAAAGCTGGGAATGACCCCAGACAAAAATGCAACAGTAAAGTACAAATAATGTTTCAATGGTCCTATGATGCTATAGTGATGGATTAATAATAAAGTGATGATATTGTGATGGATCACCTTAATAATAAAGTACAGATGGCCCTACAACTAAAATGATTTAAGTTGAAGAGCTATACCTATTTATTGGTTATAAAAATCATGGCTGCTTTCAATCTGTTGTTCTCTTCCGATGAATCTCAAGGTTCAGGATGTGACCAATATGATGTCGGGGCTGACGGTCGGTCAGCTTGCGTCCACCCTCAGGGAGTACTGTAACTGGGTTTGTTTTCACTCAACGCCATCCTCGTTATCATCGTCCCCCCGCTCCTCATCAAAAACGTCAATGGGATCTCATTTACCATTGGGATCTCATTCACTTTGGCAAGATCAACGAAACTCACAGCTTCCCCAGCCACTTTTTGATTTTCTTTTGGAAAAGTTTTCACAACAGGATGCCAAGAGATGACCAGAATTCCTGCATGTGTAACAACGGGAGGCCAAGAGATGACCAGAATTGTAGCATGTGTAACAACGGGATGCCAAGAGAAGACCAGAATTCTTGCATGTGTAACAACAGGAGGCCAAGAGATGACCAGAATTGTTGCATGTGTAACCACATATTGATGGATGAACTTTCATGTCAAGGTCAAGGGTCAACATTGATGTGATAGGCAAAGGTTAACATTGATGTGATAGGCAATGGTTAATATGGATGTGATAGGCAAGGGTTAACATGGATGTGACATAGATTGATTAACATTGTCAATACATTTATGACATGGGAGGTTATACAAAAAATGGAACCCAATAATGTGATAATGTTTAGTAGTTCAGATCTCCCTCCACCTGGCAGTTTAGACCCCCAAATCAACTGGCAGTTTAGACCCCCAAATCAACTGGCAGTTTAGACCCCCAAATCAACTGGCAGTTTAGACCCCCAAATCAACTGGCAGTTTAGACCCCCAAATCAGCAGTCAGCCTGTCACACATTTCAGCGGTCAGTGTGTCACACATTTCAGCACCCCACATCTGTCACAGATTTCAGCAAATGGCTGTCACACACCCAGCCCCCAGGTGCCCCTTTTGTTGTCCCTCTAAGCTGTGTCCATCTCACCTTCATTTGACCACAACATCATTTGATTTATGCAAGAACATTGGTTTTAAAATAAGCCAATGTTTCATGAAACAATCTGTTTTTTTCAAAAACAGACCATGTCATGTTAAGCACTAGTTTGAGAACCCCAAGAGGATGTTTTATAATTGTTTGAGCAAATGTTTATAATCATATTTTATTAAAAATGATATTACTACAATGTAACTTGAGCTTGTGCTAACCACATGTGGTCAACTCGGCACTTACCACATGTGGTCAACTCGGCACTTACCGCATGTGGTCAACTTGGTACTTACCACATGTTTTATAAAATAAGTTTAGGTCAAGTTATTGTTTACCCAGTGTTTATCACAGACAGAATGAATGCTGCATATTAGCACCAGATAATATGAATGCTGAATACTAGCACAGATGGTATCAATGCTGCGTACTAGCACAGTATAATTGCTGCATGCTAGTATCAGAAGCATTGCATAATTTTATATGTTATAGAAATGGGAGTTATTCTCTTGACAAGAAGATGGCACATCTGTGTAAATTTTAAGATAAAAGAGGGCATAGATGTGCACGTTTAATGATAGAATAGGGCATAGATGTGCAAGTTTTATGATAGAAGATGGTATAGATGTGCCATTTTTATGAGACAAGAGGGCTTAGAAGTACAAGTGTCTTTGTGTGACACATTATTCAATCAATTGTTATCAATAAAATACATCAGAGTGATAAGCTGTCATGTAGAGCTGAGAGCTTTTATTTGTCACCCTTGACGTCATAATGGATGAAGCCTGCGCAATTTTGAGTTCCTTCTTTATTATGTAATACACAGTTTAAGTAAACTGAATGAAGTAAATTTGTATATTGTTTGAATTTGTGTATGTTTTCATCTTGAAAGAATAGCTAGTAAATAGCCTTGGATTTTTAACATGTATTTCTGGTTTAAAAAAGGGGAGCTCATTGGTAAAATGTGGTTACTGGATTTTCAACCTCTGTGTGATTATTTAAGCTCTTATCTAAACCTTGTGTGTTCTTGTCCAACCATTGCATTGCCACAGTAGTGCACTTTGGCCAAGGTTTTTGCTTCTGTATAAATGTCCAAGAATTTTCACCTACTCTGTGTCCTGGAATATTATTCAATCAAATAAGTCAAACTGCAGCCAAATAATAAACAATTCAAATCTGGTGATACCTATATTAACTTATACTTGAATCCCCTGGGCTTGTCATTTTAATATGTGATATTTTTTTATTTTTTTTTGAAGTTAATTGAAATTTGTCAAAATTGACTTTCTAGTCTTTTAACTGATAGTATCATTGATGGAAATGCACGATCTCTAAACATGATTAATTCATAGTATTGACCCTTCGTGTGCCAATATTTATACTGCTTTGTGCATGAGCTGCAGTACTGTCAGTGGGGGAGCAGAAGTGGTGGCCGCTCCCTCCAGCGCTGTCAGTGGGGGAACAGAAGTGATGGCCGCCACCCTCCTGAAACCATTTTCCCAAAAGTGGGGCCTTTTCAAGGATATACATTCTTTTTCATATTGTCAAAGAAAAAAAAAATTGTTGTTAAACTTTTAAATGTTATTATTGAACATTTCTGGAAATGAACATCCAAAACTACTTAAGATGACTTTAAGGAGATAGAAAAATGAATGCTTTATTTCATCCCAACTTAAGGGAGGACACATCTCACCATAATATTTTGGTAAAGATTTGACAAAAAAAACTGGTCATGTTTGATTGATAGCTTGCTATTTTGGCTTCTTGTAATACCTTTGTAATTTTAATGGCTGAAGATTTCTTATTTTTCAAGTATACATTTATTACTTATAACAAACCAATAAAATTTTCCTCTGTTTATTAAAGTGTAATGATTGACCTTTGCTACTGCACTCTAATTGGGCTGATTTTTTTAATGACAATATTTATCATTTTTTACCTTTTAATTTTCTTGATGTATTTTTTAATGATCACTGTTGTACTGTCTTTTGAGATTTTTCAAAAAAAAAAATTATTTATATCAAAATTTAATGAATTAATTGTTCATCTGTTTTTTTTTTAATCTGCTTCTATTCTTATGCTTTGCTTTTCAAATCAAATATCCCTTGTTGTGTTTGCCTCAAGTAAAATCTCAATTTTGTCAGTGTTTGATATTTCCAGCTCAATCCTGCAAAATTAGTTATTTAAATTTTAAGTTTTCATTGACATTTTTTTTTTACATTGGTTGGTTGTGTGAGATTTCTGTATAGTTTACTTTGTCTGTGTGAGGTTTATTTCTGTATAGTTTACTTTGTCTGTGTGAGGAAATTGACACATAAGACAGACGCTGCTCATAATGATCTAACTTTGCCGCCGCTGCTCATAATGATCTAACTTTGCCGCCGGTATGAGATTTTTGCCACGTGTGTGTGTGGGGGGGGGGGGGGGGCAGCCAGCATGTACATTTGACCCCACTCTTAAGTTTCCTTTTAATAGCTTAAATAATTCTGGAGTAAGAATCTCAGTGTTGGAGTAAAAAAATACTTTGCTGTCTGAGATAGACAATGTTCTTCTCTGTACCTGTAGCTTCCTATCACATTTGACTGTAACAGTAGCTCCCTATCACACTACACGGTAACTGTAGTTTCCTATCACACTTCACTGTAACTTGTAGCTTCCTATATGAAGTGTTTATTGTTACAAGTGAACACAGAAATATGAAACTTGTGAATGGGAACGAAACTGACACTTGACATTACCCACTGACATGTGACATCATCCTGATACATGACATCACACATGACATCCTGGGGGTGTTTAACACATTACATAACACATGACATTACCTACTTCAGAATAATAATATTCATTTTTTTCCCCTGACCTTGAAAATTCAAGTAATGTTTTATCATGACTTTGAGGAGAGTGTTAGACTAGAAATTTAGCCAAATATATATTTGATTATTTTAACGCCACACTTTACCTTTTTTTGGACAGCCCCCGGCCCACTTTTCCCATCCTCTGTTTAGTCCAAATTTTTATTAGACCCCCATAAAAATGTCAAAATTAAATCTGGGGTCCATGAAGCTATTTCAGTGGTCAGCTAAGGGGCCATCCATATACAACGTACACAAAAAAGGGCAAATTTTCGCCGCTGCCGCCGCCCCCCCCCCTGTTGCGTTGCAAGCGCATGTGTTTTACAATCAAATTACTTATACACAACTAAGACGTCAAACACAACTAAGACGTCAAAGTAAAAAATGTGTCCCGAAGGTTCCCATTAACTGCACCACGTGACCCTGGGGTGCAGCCTTGCCGAAAGTTCAAAAGAATCTTGGAACCACTGGCGTTCCGCACCTTGAACATGCAAAAGGGTCAGGGATGACACGCTATTTCGGCAGATTTTAGGCCCCCTGCCAACTCCACAAATTTGATGCACAAATGACGTGGAACCCCCGCTCTTTTTTTTCCTAAACGCATGACGTCTTTTGTGATAGCTTCAAACGCCAATGGTGGACTAAATTAGTCAAAGTATTGTGTTTACTACTCGGTCCTACTGTCTAGGCGAGCTCACGTGTGAAGACAAAGCAACAGTTGGGTGGCGACAGATACAAAAACATTGCGTGATAGTTTTACAAGATCGGAGCGTTATAAGGGCTATTTATAGACTTCAGAATTTCAGGATAATTAGTGCAGAAGTTTTATTTGTATGTTCATTCTGCCGAGACCTCCCCCACCTCCCTCCGAAAATACGCACCGGTAGACAAAAACGACACCCCCACCCGCCGCCCCCCCTCCACCTCTCAGTGCTTAGGTAGGCCCTACTCTAGGGATGACCCCATAAACACTTTTCATAATCTCAAATGGAATGAAGCCAAGAACCATAACTTGGTGTCTGATACAATACAAATAATGTATTTTTTAACATTTATAGATATATTATGTAAACAGCTGGGTTTTTTTTTCTTTGTTTGATTGTCTTGCATTTCAACTTGAGATTCTAACTTGTGTTCATTTCTCATCTCATTTCTTGATTTCAGTTATTTTATATTGACAGCTGGGTTCCGTGTCACCTACAAAATGTAACATTTCAGTTCCATAATGTAACACAGTTTTTTTTTTCAGTTGTGGGTCAGATTTCTTTGTCTTGCCAAGACCAAATGTCTGGGATTAAATGAGTTGGAAAGTCTTGTTTGAGTAATTTGTATTGTAATCCCCACAGTGTTGTTACTCAGAGGGCGGTTTACTGTTTCTTACAAATTTTTATCAGAAAGGTTAAATCATGTTAATCCAGTGGTTCTCTACCTACCTAATGCTGCGACCCTTTAATACAGATCCTCTTGTTGTTGCGACCCATAACCACAAAATTATTTTCGTTGCTACTTCACAAAGTTAGAGTAGGACCTATATTTGTTTTCGGATAGACTTAGGCGACCCCTTGGAAAGGTTTGTTCGACCCACAAATGGGTCGCAACCCACAGGTTGAGAACCACTGTGTTAATCAAAGGCCTCACTTAGCAGTGACCGCCCTTCGGCCCATAGTAATTGGGCCTATAAATTATATAATGTTGACTTTTTTCATGACCTGGAAAGAAAATATTTCATCAGGGCAAGGATGAATGATCTAATGAAATATCCAACTGGTTGGCAAACTGATTAGTCAAATGAGCCTAAAATCAACAGCAGGTCGATTTAAAAAAATTTGAGAGCCAAATTTATTTTCAAGAACCATGTTTTTCAGAGTCAAACCGATTTGTAGCCGACTGGCCGAGCCGTACCCTGGTCGTTAAAGAGCCGCATATGGCTAGTGAGCCATGATTTGCTGACCACTGACATACACTATAGGAAAAAAAAAGGCAGACTGTAACAGAAACCACTAGATTGCAAACAGTATCTCTATGTGTTTGTGAATAAAATCAATATACATTTCCATGAAACCTATGCCATTAATGAAAAAAAAGGCAGACTGTAACAGAAACCACTAGATTGCAAACAGTATCTCTATGTGTTTGTGAATAAAATCAATATACATTTCCATGAAACCTATGCCATTAATGAAAAAAAAGGCAGACTGTAACAGAAACCACTAGATTGCAAACAG
Organism: Lymnaea stagnalis; assembly: GCA_964033795.1. NCBI lineage: Eukaryota > Metazoa > Mollusca > Gastropoda > Lymnaeidae > Lymnaea > Lymnaea stagnalis. Next base: position 152,803 of record CAXITT010000700.1, on the reverse strand, counting down.
TATCTCTATGTGTTTGTGAATAAAATCCATATACATTTCCATGAAACCTATGCCATTAATGAAAAAAAAGGCAGACTGTAACAGAAACCACTAGATTGCAAACAGTATCTCTATGTGTTTGTGAATAAAATCCATATACATTTCCATGAAACCTATGCCATTAATGACAAAAAAAGGGACAAAACTAGCTTAAAATTTAGTTCACAAGCCTTTTTTTTTTTTACACCTCCTTTTCCTCCTCCTTCCCCAAAATAATTTTAAAAAGTCTCTCTTCCCCCCCCCTCCCTCCCCAATATTTTAAAAAGTCCTTGAGTTATTTCTCTGTTGATGTTTTCAGTTTCCTTTTTCATATTAGTGGATCGGCATGAGTTACAACTTGACCTTCCTAATCACTGCATATTGAATGGCAGCTGTGTGGTCCAGTTCCCTTGATCATCCTATGACATCTATTTCTATGTGCAGCATTAATCTCTCTCTCTGGGTGTATTCTGAGAGGGTTCAGTGCTGTTGAGTGCGTCTTTATCAAACTGAACTTCTGAACAAACAAATTGTGATATATATTAATTGTATGTGTTGCTTTATTTTGACTGTTACACACAGCTCAATTTAATGGCAAATAAATCTCTGATGGTTCAAAACCCTGGCTCACTGAGGTTTTATTTTGTGTCATGTCACCATGTCAATAATGTTGATTTTTATCTTGTCATTGTCTCACTAATGTTTTATTTGTATCTTGTCACCTTGTCAATAATGAGGATTTTTATCTTGTCATTGTCTCACTAATTTTGATTTTCATCTTGTCATTGTCTCACTAATGTTTTATTTGTATCTTGTCACCATGTCAATAATGAGGATTTTTATCTTGTCATTATCTCACTAATGTTGATTTTCATCTTGTCATTGTCTCACTAATGTTGATTTTTATCTTGTCATGTCTCACTAATGTTGATTTTCATCTTGTCATTGCCTCACTAATGTTGATTTTTATCTTGTCATTGTCTCACTAATGTTGATTTTTATTGTGTCATTGTCTGACTACTATTTTTTTGTATCTTGTCATTGTCTCACTAATGTTGATTTTTATCTTGTCATTGTTTCACTACAGTTTATTTGTGTCTTGTAATTGTCTGACCATTATTTTTTTGTATCTTGTCATTGGTTACTGTTTATTTGAATATTGTCATTGTCTGACTACTTTTGATTTATATTTATTCTGTCATTGTTAACTCAAACAGCTTAACAGCTATCAGCTAATATTGCATTCTACAAAAAAAAAAAAAAAAAAAAAAAAAAAAAAAAAAAAAAAAAAAAAAAAACCTGGATAATTTCTGAAAATCTTTCAATTTAATCTTTGTAAATGTTATTGATTTCTATGAACTACTGGTACCACTATATTTATAGGGACACAAAAGTGAAATGAAATTGTGAGAACTGTCACTCTGTTTGCTGTGAAATATCAGGTGATATGAATTTAGAAAAATGAACTCAATCATATTTGCTCAAGATTGAAAATGAAAAAAAACAACAAACAAATGCAAAAAATTTGTGAACAACGAAATATTAGGACGACACATATCTCAATATAAGGTACTAGAACAAAATAAATCTGAAAAAAAAAATTAGTATGACATTCATCTTAACAATGAGATATTAGGATGACATCATACATCTTAACAATGAGATAATAGGATGATATCATAAATCTTAACAATGTGATATTAGGATGACATCATAAATCTTAACAATGAGATATTTGGATGACATCATTCATCTGAACAATGAGATTTGAGGATGACATACATCTAAAAACAATATACTAGGATGACATCATACATATCAACAATCCACTAGGATGACATCATACATTGCATCTGAACAAGATATTATCCACTCAAAAGTGGGTGGCAGAAACTGGCATTAATATATTAAACAATAAAGTTTCCTCAAGTATCGGTACTTTCCATGGTGGAGTGTTGTAAAGACCAGAGTTTCTTAAACTTTGCAGCGGGACTGCAGGTATTCATCCACTCTGCTGCCTAATTTAATGAAAATTGTTCTATTTGTGGACAGACTACAGAATATTCCTAGACTTGTGTCAGTATGCAGTGGTATGAATGCAAGTACTGGTACACAGACTGCCACTTTGAGAAGCAGTGGTATAAACACCAGTACTGGTACACAGACTACCACTTTGAGAAGCAGTGGTATGAACGCCAGTACTGGTACACAGACTGCCACTTTGAGAAGCAGTGGTATGAACGCCAGTACTGGTACACAGACTACCACTTTGAGAAGCAGTGGTATGAACGCAAGTACTGGTACACAGACTGCCACTTTGAGAAGCAGTGGTATGAACGCCAGTACTGGTACACAGACTACCACTTTGAGAAGCAGTGGTATGAACGCCAGTACTGGTACACAGACTGCCACTTTGAGAAGCAGTGGTATGAACGCCAGTACTGGTACACAGACTACCACCGTGAGAGGCAATGGCATAGACTAGGGGTCGACAAACATGGGCCCACGAGCCACATCTGGCCCGCAACCTCATTTTATCTGTCCTACAAGTCAAGGGGTTTTGAAATCACACAAGAATTAGCATCTCTGCATAGAATGGATGTGACAACATTAGGGGAGAACATTTTCAAAGAGATGGAAAAATAAATTGCTCAGAACCTTTGAGTTGGACAAAGCTCAAAATCTTGGAATTGTGAAATCTATTTACAAAGTAGCCTTATCCGATGAGCACTTGGCTAAGACGTTTGATAAAAAGGAGTGCTAACTAAATTTCAAAATGTTGGAAAAGAAACCAGTTTCATGCTTCTCACTGTTGTGAAAAATATAATTGCAGAATTTAAAAGTTGTTCACCTTAAAATATTTAAGTTGGAATCTCAATGAAATTATTGTAATCCATGTCAGAAAAGCACACATTTCTTTCTTCCTATTCTGTAAAAGTGTTTTACTATGTTATACATTTGTGATCCTATTCTGATCATATCTATAGGTCAACTTGATTTTGGGACAATCTATCTGCCCAGAAAAGCACAAATTTCTCTCTTCCTATTATGTAAAAGTGTATTACTATGTTATACATTAAAATTTGTGATCCTATTCTGATTATAGCATTAGGTCAACTTGATTTTGATTTTGGGACAATCTATCTGCCCCCCCCCCCCCCCCCCCCTTTTCCGGAACTGACAAGATCATCTTAAGAGCCCTGGTAAAATAAGTTTGCAGATCTCTGGTGTAGACAAAACAGATTCTTAAACAACCAGGCTAAAGGAGACTGCGTCCCTCATTGTACTTCCATATTATTATATCATTTCTGTTATTTAATTTCAATAGGCAAGCATTGGAAGAATGCATTGTCTCATTTCAAGCCAATTTGAGTGGTCAACCTTTGGAGGATGTTTTGACTGTGTTTTACAAACAAATATCTGAGGTCAACCTTTGGAGAATTTTTTTACTGTGTTTTATTACCAAAATACCTGAGGTCAATTTTTGGATAATGTTTTGACTGTGTTTTATAACCAAATATCTGAAGTGCAGTCTCCTCCCGGGTATCGAATTTCATGCCCCAATACTGGTCCAAATGGTTCGTCACCAAAATCCACCAAGAACTTGTCATTGAGAGTAAGCCCCCCTTTCTCGGTGTCCACATCAATCTGAAGCATCCAGCCACCTTTCCTGATGGCAATAAAAAGTCCACATTTTATTGGCTGTGTGCATTCACTGAATAATTCTTTACATAACAATTCAGATTAATTTTGACATAAAAACTATATATATTACTATTAGTTACATGATAATTATCCAATGATTTTATTTTTCACTAGTAATTTCTTTAAAATGTAACAAATACTTAGTTTTATTTTGATATCCTGTTATACAGATGATAATTTCTTATCGTTAATACATTTTATATATGGCTTTTATATATACATTTGAAAACTCTATCATTGATTCTCACTTGCACATCTCCGGATAAAACTGTTGGTCCCATGCGGTAAACAGGGAGTTGGTGACGTAGATGCGTTTCCCATCCAAGCTCATCTGCAACATCTGCGGGGCTCCCTCGAGACGTTTTCCATTGATATACACAGGATCTGGTTGTGTCTAACAAGGTAATCAGAAAGAAAATTTTTTTTTTTTTTTGGGGTAAAAATTAAATTTTTTCTAATTCATTTTGCTATGGAAAAAGAAATTCTGTGTATTCAACACTAACGTATACAGTCATTCCTGACCTCAGCAACGGTAGATGGAACCATTCTTTTTCACCAACCGAATATACTGCTTTGACAAAGCCGTTGAAAGAATCTATTGTCCTGATTTGATTGAATGTTTTTCAAGAATGGCCCACCAGAAACAGTTGTGTATGTATTGACATATGAGTTATGAGCAATTTTATCACTTCTCCAGTTTTTGGGCATGTTAAAAAAGGTGACAAATGGGTTCATGCAACAACTGCTCATGGTAAGTTAGATAAATGCTTTTTTTATACACATAACTTTTTTCGTATTTTCATCAAGTCAAGGCTGGTTCCTAAGAGAGGAAACTAAATATCTTCGGTCTGAAATATCTTATACATTGAGGCTCTTCCTATTCACAACAAAGAGTACAATCTTATAATAAAAAGCCTACCGTTCGTTCTACATCTTTGGTAACTTTGACTGGACCGTCCGACTGAATGCTGCCTCCGATGAACACCTGCAGGAAATAAGAAACGGGCGACAAAGTTTTGATCAAACAAAAAAATCATAAAACATCAAATCCAAAGGATTAAAAGAAACAAACTATGGTAATAGACGTGAAAGGACCAATGAAACACAACATCCTCAGCATTTCGAAATAAGAAAGTAAAGCAAATTTTTGGGGGTGGGGGAGAGTAAGCATTCCAAATCTGTTTATTAATAAGATTTCTATGCAAAGAAATTCTAAATCAAACTCTGATTGGGGCGAGATGGCAAAGATGGGGCCCCATTATTATTTATCTAAATAATGTAACAGACCAAGTTGACCATAATTTTTTACACGACCCTAATATTCATTTCTCACGACATGATGGCGTAGTGATTTTATGAACATGATGTGAATCACGAGAAAAAGTGCGAGAACTAGTTTTTACGGAGGATATATAATACACGTTAAGAGAGTAAGAAGGTGTGCACAATTGGTCTATTGAAGAATGCAGACATATTGGTTTACTTTCTCGTATGGATGGATTATTAAATTATTGAGATATGGAATATTGAACGTATGTGTAATTATTGGCTGCATCGTAGAATTGTTACAAGGATATCCTCATGAGAATTGTTATTTATTATATGTAATAAAGTGCTGTGAATTATTCATTGGACGTTACCACTTCAACAGATAAGTTTGGGGAGTGAATGAATTGAATCAATTATTCAAGTTATAGCGGCAGACCATCCTTTATAGTATAGTTAACCATGTTACTACAAGGATTGTCATATCGGCAATATAACATGTGTTACAAATTCCTTTTTTCATACAACATTTACCTGGCCAACAAGTTTGGGGTTCCTCCTATCTGTGATGTCATACTGTCTCATGTCACCATGAAGCCAGTTACTGAAGTACAAATATCTATCATCCAGTGACAGCAATATGTCTGTGATGAGACCTGGTCAAGAAATGACAGATAAAGGCCTTGTCAAGAAATGGCAGATAAAGACCTTGTCAAGAAATGTCCGATAAAGACATTGTCAAGAAATGGCAGATAAAGAAATACATATATAGCATTTTAATGATAAGGCCAACGTTCATCAAGTCAAATCTGTCTCTGATGGGGTAACACAGTTACACAGTTACACAGTAACACAGTTACACAGTTAGCAGCCAAATCAATTAACGAACCTCTTTGGCGTGACAATTTTTAATATAAAATATATATGGACTGTTCGCAGATGAAAATGGATCCATTTCAACTATTAGACATTCAACCTATTAAGTCTAACATGCAAAGATTATATCCTATATTATTTTACTTACAATAGAAACTAAGTCAAATGATGTCCATTGGCATGGTGATAATTTTATTTCAAAAGTTATGTATTGTGCATATTTTACTAAATTAAGTACATTGATTTATTGTGTATGCAATTTTAAATAATATTTTTTGGAAAATCTGTTGAGTAGGTTAACTTGAAACATTCTTTAGATAGATATGTTTTTTTTTTTCTAAGAACGAAAAAAAAAATAATGAATTTGTTTTCAACTGGAATTAGCCCACATTTGAACCTACCTGGCATGTCTGGCAGGGCCCAGCCTTCGACTTTTTTGGGAGGCACTTGAATCACCTTCTCAGCTGCCCAATCACCTTTCTGATTTAAAAAGATGACAATGTCACAAATGACTAAATTACATAAATGTCTTTAGCAACTTACATATTATTCACATAACCAAGTGTAGTGCATAGCTAAGTATAGTGCATGGCCAAACATAGTGTATAGCGACATATAGTCTATAGCCAAATATAATGAATAGCCAAATATAAGGAATAGTCAAGTATTGTGTTTAGCCAAGTATAGTGTATAGTCTAGTGCACTGGTCGGCAAACTAATATTTTTTTGAGAGCCAAATTTCTTTTCAAGAACCTGTCAAGAACCATGTTTTTTGAAGTCCAAACCAATTTGTGGCCGACAGGCCGAGGCGCACTCAGGTCCTTAAAGAGCCACGTTCGGCTCACGAACCGCAATTTTCCTACCACTGGCCCAGTGTATAGAATCACTCCTTGAAATCCACCAATACCTGAGTTTTGTAGAATCTGAAGACAGCTGAACTGAGAGCACATCCAACGTAGCCTTCAGTCGCATCTGGGTTATGCAAGAAGCGCACCTCCAGTGGTATGGCCCCCTCATCCCCCAGGTCTATGGTTTGTATTTTCTTGTGAGTGGTCCAGTCCCAGACATTCAGGCTGTGACCATACAAGCCTGGGATTGGGAGTATTCAAATATTTGCATTGTCAGTCAATTCTGATCCAAAATAAAATGTATTTTTTGTTAATACCAGTATCCACATTGGATTTGGAGTGTTAAAAAATTTAAGAAAATATCAAATTACAATTGTGGTTCGCTTGAAATATGCAGAATTAAAAAAAGCTGTCACGTGGGGCCTGCTACCACTGCGGCCGCAGAGGGTATCTGATAATTAATGGGCCAGAAGTTCTGACGTGGAAAAAAAATTAAAATTCCAACTTTGAATAAAGGGGCTCAAACCCAAAAGTGGCCATGGGCCCCCAAAAGTCACACTCTATGGCTTTTAAATAATTTTTATATCTTACTATTACACTATATGTGACACCATTAGTTTTGCCTTACCAGCAGCATACTCTTCAGGTTTGAACCCATTCCTCCAGGCTCTGGGAGCCCCCCACTCAGTGCTGATCATGACATTGTGGCGGGGCTGGTACCAGTAGTCATAGCCAATGGTGATGTGGCTCTTTTCCCAGTTGTCCTTGAGACTGAAGTCTTGACCATCGAGGAGGATGAACCCACCTGGAGATCAATGGAATAGGACAGTTTGGGACATGGAAGCCGATGGGAGAGACCATTTGACATTGGAATTGATGGGAGAGACCGTGTGATATGGGTGCTGTTTGGATAGACCATATTCCATGGGTTCCAATGGGAGAGACCATATTTCATGGGTGCTGATGGGAAAGAGCATGTGGCATTGGTGCTGATTGCTGATGGAAGAGACCATGTGACATTGGTGTCGTTTGGAGATACCATGTGACATGGGTGCTGATGGGAGAGACCATATTTCGTGGGTGCTATTGGGAGAGACCATATTTCATGGGTTCTGATGGGAGAGACCATGTGATATGGGTGCTGATGGGAGAGACCATATTTCATGGGTTGAGACCATGTGATATGGGTGCTGATGGGAGAGACCATATTTCATGGGTTCTGATGGGATAGACCATGTGATATGGGTGCTGATGGGAGAGACCATATTTCATGGGTTCTGATGGGATAGACCATGTGATATGGGTGCTGATGGGAGAGACCATATTTCATGGGTTCTGATGGGATAGACCATGTTATATGGGTGCTGATGGGAGAGACCATATTTCATGGGTTCTGATGGGATAGACCATGTGATATGGGTGCTGATGGGAGAGACCATATTTCATGGGTTCTGATGGGAGAGACCATGTGATATGGGTGCTGATGGGAGAGACCATATTTCATGGGTTCTGATGGGAGAGACCATGTGATATGGGTGCTGATCGGAGAGACCATATTTCATGGGTTCTGATGGGAGAGATCGTGTGACATGGGTGCTGATGAGAGTCCATGTTACTTAGTGAATTACAATTTAAAAAAAGGAAAAAATAAACAATGCCTAAAATGCCTGCTGTGACCTTCATGACCTCCCCAGCAACCCTGGATCGAGAAGGTGACCACGCCCATCACGTCACTGCATCCACTTACTTTTGGAATTGTTCCCATCCGCGTCGCCAATACAGCTTATCATGACCTCCCCACTGGCCAAACAGTGGGCAGTGTGTGGCGCCCCTAGTCCAGATTTCTTATGAACATCAACTGGCTCAATGATCTGTAAGTACAATCTATAAATACAATCTGTCACTGCAAGCTGTCAATGCAATATGTCGATACAATTTGTAAAAACAATTTCATAACGTCTGACACATTCAGAAAATTAAAATCACTGGTGAATAATCTTGTGGTCAATTGGGGTGAGGTCAGTGGTCAATTGTGGTGAGGACAGTGGTCAACTATGGTGAGGACAGTGTTCAACTGTGGTGGGTCAGTGGTCAATTGTGGTGGGTCAGTGGTCAACTGTGGTGGGTCAGTGGTCAATGATGTGAGGACAGTGTTCAACTGTGGTGAGTTCAGTGGTCAATTGGGGTGAGGTCAGTGGTCAACTGTGGTGGGTCAGTCGTCAAGTCGTCAAATATGGTGAGGTCAGTGGTCAATTGGGGTGAGGTCAGTGGTCAATTGTGGTGAGGTCAGTGGTCAACTGTGGTGAGGTCAATGGTGGTGAGGTCAGTGGTCAACTGGAGTGAGGGCAGTGGTCAATTGTGGTGAGGTCAGTGGTCAACATGATTGATTGATTTAGAGAACAAAACAACTGAAATCCTCCTCTCCACCTCAAGCGTTTATTTAATATGATCCGGGACCATGGGCAAGGAGATGAGTATCCATGTTTTTAGTTTCATTTTATTCTTGAATGATAAACATGTTAACTTTTAAACATATTGAATTACCGTGGGTCTAAGTGGAAATACCTTGAGTCTAAGTGGCAGTACCATGGGTCTAAGTGGCAGTACCGTGGGTCTAAGGGGAAATAACATGGGTCTAAGTGGAAGTAACTTGAGTCTAAGTGGAAGTTCCGTGGGTCTAAGCGGAAGTACCGTGGGTTGAAGCGGAAGTACCCTTGTAGTAAGTAGAAGTGTGGTGCTAGGAAATGTAGGCATATATATTAAAATATCTCACAAGACTAATTTTAGGCTGAGTACCGGTGTCAAATATGAGCTCCCAGAGACGTATAGAGAAGTGCTGTAAATTACTTGACAAAGAAGTTAACAGACACGCATTTTTATGGCATGTTAATCAGAAGACTTTAGAGGAGGCTGTACGGTGCATATATAGCGTAGAGTGTTCTGTTTTGAAATGATCCGGTAGCATTTCTAAGTCTTTCGGGACAAATGTGCTTTGCATTTGTAATGACTGCTTGAAAAAGATTTGATATCACCTTTATACAGGGTGGCACATGAAAAGTGATATATCACCTTTTATACAGGGTGGCACATGAAAAGTGATATATTACCTTTTATACAGGGTGGCACATGAAAAGTGATATATCACCTTTTATACAGGGTGGCACATGAAAAGTGATATATCACCTTTTATACAGGGTGGCACATGAAAAGTGATACATCACCTTTTATACAGGGTGGCACATGAAAAGTGATATATCACCTTTTATACAGGGTGGCACATGAAAAGTGATATATCACCTTTTATACAGGGTGGCACATGAAAAGTGATATATCACCTTTTATACAGGGTGGCACATGAAAAGTGATACATCACCTTTTATACAGGGTGGCACATGAAAAGTGATACATCACCTTTTATACAGGGTGGCACATGAAAAGTGATATATTACCTTTTATACAGGGTGGCACATGAAAAGTGATATATCACCTTTTATACAGGGTGGCACATGAAAAGTGATATATCACCTTTATACAGGGTGGCACATGAAAAGTGATATATCACCTTTTATACAGGGTGGCACATGAAAAGTGATATATCACCTTTTATACAGGGTGGCACATGAAAAGTGATACATCACCTTTTATACAGCGTGGCACATAAAAATATTTGATATCTCCTTTTATACAGGGTGGCACATGAAAAGTGGTATATCACCTTTTATACAGGATGGCACATAAAAAAGTGATATGGTTACTTTAAAGAAAGTAAGGCAGTAAGTACAATTGTTCTAAATGTTCAGTTATATACGGGTAATCAAAATCAATGGGTGCTCTTCGGTTCTCAAACGATTTTTTTTTCTGAAGGCCAGCACCCCAGGTTAATACTCTAGTTTATGAACCACTGACACAATTTTGGACACTCCTGGACAACGGCTCACTTCATTTTTTTTTTTCTGGTGTTGCAAATTTACAACGAAGTTTTTTTTTTTTTTTTTTTGGGCCTCCCAAAGAATACTCTATCGGGCTTAAGCCCAGGCTTTTTGTGGGCTACATGTTTTGTTCAATGAAGGGTAAATGCCCCTGGTGAAAAATTATGAAGGCCAGCACCGCAGGTTAATACTCTAGTTTATGAACCACTGTCATAGTTTTGGAAACTCCTGGACAACGGCTCTTTTTTTTTTTTTTTTTCTGGTGTTGCAAATTTACAACGAAGTTTTTTTTTTTTTTTTTTGTGGGCCTCCCAAAGAATACTCTATCGGGCTTAAGCCCAGGCTATTTGTGGGCTACATGTCTGGTTCAATGAAGGTTACATGCCCCTGGTGAAAAAAGGTTTCTCCTGTTTCTCCCCACGTGTGGCTGTGAAGAAGCTTTGTCCTGTTGCAGAGTCTCTAGTTATAACAATGAAATCTTCCTCAAATAGCCAGAAGCAGTCTTTCTCACCTTCGCTCCAGGTTCCACAAACACTACCATTGGTTTTCCCCGTCGAAGACACACTACCTTTGGTTTTCCCCGTTGAAGACACACTGACCTTAAATAATCATGACGTCACGACTGAAATGTTCACATTGACGTATGAATCTCGCTGATGGAACTTTAAATTTTAAAAAAAATTAAAAAATATTTCATGCTTCAGAATAGAAATGATCATTTTTTGATAATTGTGAGGTGTGTCGAGAGTAAGTGTGTCGAGAGTAAGTGTGTCGAGAGTAAGCGTGGCGAGAGTAAGTGTGGGGGAGTAAGTGTGTGGGGATTAAGTGTGTCGAGAGTAAGTGTGTCGAGAATAAGTGTGTTGAGAGTAAGTGTGTCGGAAGTAGGTGTGTCGGAAGTAGGCGTGGCGGAAGTAGGTGTGGCGGAAGTAGGTGTGTCGAGAGTAAGTGTGTCGAGTGTAAGTGTGTTGAGAGTAAGTGTGTCGAGAGTAAGTGTGTCGAGAGTAAGTGTGTCGAGAGTAAGTGTGTCGAGAGTAAGTGTGTCTCTTTAAGTCTGGAAACCAAACGCTTCCTACACGTCTCTACATACCAAGTAACTGTTGGCATCGTTTCAGTGTCTGGCGCGTTCGTACACTTGAAGTTAAAAATCTTGTTGCTCTGCTCTTCCTGGTAGGGCAGTTTCTCCTTCAAGTTCCCGAGCATCATTTTCCCAACGGCAAATCAGGTCACGAATGTGCTGTACATTTTGTACTTCTTTTTAAAATTTTGTTGAAAGGACTTTGGGCAGTTGTTGCTTGGGTTTCCTGCGATCATCCCATCAGCTTCATTTTGTGACCACTCCCATGGGATTAAGACCAGTGATTATTGCAGAAATCTTCCCGGCGGGGGTGGGGGAGGGGGTGCACTCTTCAGATTTTTCGGGGGTGGGGGGCAGTGCCAGTTCATTTATTGTTGATCATATCTTTGCTCGGGGGGGGGGGGGGGGGTCCACTTAGCAGGCCCCCCCCCCCCCCACGAAAATATAGCTGAAAGAAACCCTGATTAGGACTTTTAAGTTTACTCGATGATCAAAATCGGTGACGGTAGTTATTTGCAGAGCTACACGTTGTTGGTCATTTCGTATGTCTCCCCATCAGGATAGGCTTTTCTGCTGTTGTTTTTTCTCATTGGTTTCAATAACAGGAAACGTTGAAAAATTAAATAAAATATAAAGATGGCGACCGGAATTTAAAGAATTAGGGACGCCATAAATAGATTTAGTAAGTTGTTAGGATAATGTTACATTTAAATTTAAACATAGTATGGACCTCATACGTTGATTTAGTAAGTTAGGATAATGCTACAGTTTAAAAGCAGACCTAAAATATAAAAAATTGCTACATTTGCACAATAATGCATGAGGCGGCACCCCATTTTAAATTTTTTGAGCCACCCAGCAGCAGTTAAAAATTCCAAAATTGTGATTGGAACAACAATGTCACTTGAAGATAATAATCTGTTGCGATGGTCTAGGGAGTAATCTGTTAAGATGGTCAAGGGAGTTATCTGTTAAGATGGTCAAGGGAGTTATCTGTTAAGAGGGTCAAGGGAGTTATCTGTTAAGATGGTCAAGGGAGTAACCTGTTGCAATGGTCAAAGGGAGTAAGTAACCTGTTGCGATAGTCAGGGGATTACTCTGTTGCGATGGTCAAGGGAGTAATCTGTTGCGATGGTCAAGGGAGTAATCTGTTGCGATGGTCAAAGGGAGTAACCTGTTGCGATGGTCAAGGGAGTAATCTGTTGCGATGGTCAAGGGAGTAATCTGTTGCGATGGTCAAGGGAGTAATCTGTTGCGATGGTCAAAGGGAGTAACTTGTTGCGATGGTCAAGGGAGTAATCTGTGGCCAAGGGTTTCATGGTACAACGTATTCTACACATATTTTGATCCAACATATTTAAGTCATACAAAAATTGACCCTATTTTTTAAAAATTTGTGTTGTCCTGATGGCTTGGCTCGCCATCTTGACCTAGTTGACCAGGTAAAGACAACAAATACCTTATGAAATCTTGGTTCTCTGGGATTAGTGCCAACGTCAATGATATAAATCCTGTCACTGTTTAGTGCAGGCAACACAAGGCGGTTACGAGACTTTGAAGCGTCGTCATGGCAACTGGAACACGCGTTCCACCCAGAGTGGTGAAGTTCGTCCTCAAGATAGGGCATCATAAGGCGATGAATGACCTATAGAAGAATGACCTGTACATGAATGACCTGCAGGTGAATGAACTATAAATGAATGACGCTTTCATGAATGACATGAACATAAATGACCTGTGGATGAATGATATATATATGAATGAGCTGCACCGATAGCAAAGCTTTAATAACCCTTTGCTTCAGATGACCTGCACCGATAGCAAAGCTTTAATAACCCTTTGCTTCAGATGACCTGCACCGAGAGCAAAGCTTTAATAACCCTTTGCTTCAGATGACCTGCACCGATAGCAAAGCTTTAATAACCCTTTGCTTCAGATGACCTGCACCGAGAGCAAAGCTTTAATAACCCTTTGCTTCAGATGACCTGCACCAATAGCAAAGCTTTAATAACCCTTTGCTTCAGATGACCTGCACCGATAGCAAAGCTTTAATAACCCTTTGCTTCAGATGACCTGCACCGATAGCAAAGCTTTAATAACCCTTTGCTTCAGATGACCTGCACCAATAGCAAAGCTTTAATAACACTTTGCTTCAGATGACCTACACCGATAGCAAAGCTTTAATAACACTTTGCTTCAGATGACCTGCACCAATACAAAGCTTTAATAACCCTTGGCTTCAGGTAGCCTACCATCGCTTAAATGTAGCCTACCCTTTGCTTACATGTAGCATAGCTTTGCTTTAAAGGTAGCCTAAGGTAGGTGAGATATTACCTTGAAGACTGTGAGACATTACCTTGCAGAAGGTGAGACATTAACTTGAAGAATGTCAGACATTACCTACAGAAGGTGAGACATTACCAAGCAGAATGCGAGACATTACCTTGCAGAAGTAAGACATTACTTTGCAGAATGTCAGACATTGCCAAGCACAATGCGAGACATTGCCAAGCAGAATGTCAAAAATTGCCAAGCAGAATGTCAGACATTGCCAAGCAGAATGTCAGCATTGCCAAGCAGAATGTCAGATATTGCCAAGCAGAATGTCAGCACTGCCAAGCAGAATGTCAGACATTGCCAAGCAGAATGTCAGACATTGTCAAGCAGAATGTCAGAAATTGCCAAGCAGAATATGAGACATTATCTTGCAGAAGTAAGACAATCCATTGCAGAATGTTGTGAGACATTGCCAAGCAGAAGGTGAGACATTATGGTGCAGTAGTGAGACATTACCTTGCAGAAGTGAGATATTACCTTGCAGAAGTTGAGACATTACCTTGCAGAAGTGAGACATTACCTTGCAGAGTGTTAGACATTACCTTGCAGAAGGTGTGCGATTGTGGATCAATATCTACTGTCGCCAAATAATCCGGTTTGACTTTCTTCATGTGAGGAGGCTGTATGCATGGAAGGTACACAATGGTCTCTCTAGGGCCATACTTCATAGCATCCAGGGGGGTTCTGTAGCCTGGTCCAGTGTGACATGTCTTCAAGGCCGGGGTCAAGGCCTTCAGGCGATCATTGGACGCTTCAAAAAAAAAAATAGATAGTGCTCTCAGTGTGCGATATGACGTCACAGTATGAAGTGTTTAGCTGGAGTCGGTGTCGTTAATGTTTGGGGCAATCTAAGTTGTTGTCTGTTTAGTCTGAGGTGTTGTGTTTAGACAGCGTTGTTGATTTTGTAGTCAGAGTTGTTACATTTTTCAGTCAGTTGTTGGTTTTTTAGTCAGAGTTAATTAGTTTAGTCATTGTTGAGTCACTGATGTTTATTTGTTTGTTTAGTCATTGTTGAGTCACTGATGTTTATTTGTTTGTTTAGTCATTGTAAATTTTATGATGTTATTTGTTTAGTTTGAGTACACGGGTTATGTGTTTAGGGGTTGGGGGGGGGTAAACAATATTTCTATCATTTTTAATGTCATTTACTTTGTAAAGTATAGGAAAAATGGCCATCAAATGACTATTTATAGTAACAATAAATGACCAGGATACATTATAACTTAGACTTGTTTATTTGTTTGTTTAGTCATTGTTGAGTCACTGATGTTTATTTGTTTGTTTAGTCATTGTAAATTTTATGATGTTATTTGTTTAGTTTGAGTACACGGGTTATGTATTTAGGGGTTGGGGGGGGGGTAAACAATATTTCTATCATTTTTAATGTCATTTACTTTGTAAAGTATAGGAAAAATGGCCATCAAATGACTATTTATAGTAACAATAAATGACCAGGATACATTATAACTTAGACATTTTATTTGGGTTCCTCTGCCTCCAGCCCCCACTCGCCAGATACCTTCTGTGTTTACTATCCACCACTGAATTGGTCGTTGGGGGGGGGGCTTTTTAGAAACGTAGTTGGATACGTGGATTGTTTCAAGATAAGTGGATGTATGTTTATGACCTTGGACGGATGTTGGGATACGTTGATGGGTATTTTATTTTTAGCAGTTTGACGGACAGGAGAGAGGCAAATCAGGACAGGAGAGAGGCAAACCAGGACAGGAGATAGGCAAACCAAGGACAGGAGAGAGGCAAACTATGACAGGAGAGAGGCAAACCATGACAGGAGAGAGGCAAACCAGGACAGGAGAGATTGAAACCAGGACAGGAGAGATTGAAACCAGGACAGGAGAGATGGAAACCAGGACAGGAGAGATGGAAACCAGGATAGAGATTGAAACCAGGACATGAGAGATGGAAACCAGGACATGAGAGATGGAAACCAGGACAGGAGAGATGGAAACCAGGACAGGAGAGAGGCAAACCAGAACAGGAGAGATTGAAACCAGGACAGGAGAGATTGAAACCAGGACAGGAGAGATTGAAACCAGGACAGGAGCGAGGTAATCCAGGACAGGAGAGATTGAAACCAGGACAGGAGAGAATATGATACCAACACTAACGACAGTTTCACACTATTACGAGTTGAAATGGTTGTTTACGCGTCGAGTCCTTACATGGCTCCCTGTATCCATTAGCGGGTAACGAAGAGCTGTAGTGATGTATCTTGGCACCACAGTGCCCGCCACAAGGCGGCATGTGAATAGCTTGCCCCATTGTACTCAGAACCACAAAATTCACATTTATTGCTTCACTGGTTCGTGTGTCTTTCACTGCTCGCCTCACTCGTGTGTCTCACCACTCAACTCCTTTGTGAGTCTTTCATCGCTCATCTCCCTCGTTTGGCATTCACCGCTCACTTCACCCGTGTGTCTCACCACTCACCCCCACTCGTGTGGCTTTGACAGCGCACCTAATTCGTGTGTCTTTCACCCAGGCCAGAGAGTGAAACACATCAAGGCCCGTCAAAACCACAGAAAGGACTTTTATTTTTGGATATGGATATTTGTATGGGGCAGGGCTACAAAGTCGGAGTATAACAATTGTACTTGGAGTCGAATCAAACATGAAACTGCGTATGTGTGTATTGGAACCATGAGCTAAACAAACAAATTACTGAATCCCTATAAGAATCCCTAGAGGGAAACGGCTTAAATTTGGATACGTGACGTCATTCGTTGTCCCGTTATTATCAACACAACCAAAACGTAAAGTGAGAGTACGGTGGTAAAGTGGGAGTACGGTGGTAAAGTGGGAGTATGGTGGTAAAGTGAGAGTATGGTGGTAAAGTGAGAGTACGGTCATAAAGTGAGAGTATGGTGGTAAAGTGAGAGTATGGTGGTAAAGTGAGAGTATGGTGGTAAAGTGAGAGTACGGTGGTAAAGTGAGAGTACGGTGGTAAAGTGGGAGTACGGTCATAAAGTGAGAGTACGGTCATAAAGTGAGAGTATGGTGGTAAAGTGAGAGTATGGTGGTAAAGTGAGAGTACGGTCATAAAGTGAGAGTATGGTGGTAAAGTGAGAGTATGGTGGTAAAGTGAGAGAACGGTCATAAAGTGAGAGTATGATGGTAAAGTGAGAGTATGGTGGTAAAGTGAGAGTACGGTGGTAAAGTGAGAGTACGGTGGTAAAGTGAGAGTATGGTGGTAAAGTGAGAGTACGGTGGTGAAGTGAGAGTACAGTCATAAAGTGAGAGTATGGTGGTAAAGTGAGAGTACGGTGGTAAAGTGAGAGTACGGTGGTAAAGTGAGAGTATGGTGGTAAAGTGAGAGTATGGTGGTAAAGTGAGAGTACGGTGATAAAGTGAGAGTACGGTCATAAAGTGAGAGTATGGTGGTAAAGTGAGAGTACGGTCATAAAGTGAGAGTATGGTGGTAAAGTGGGAGTACGGTGGTAAAGTGGGAGTATGGTGGTAAAGTGAGAGTATGGTGGTAAAGTGGGAGTATGGTGGTAAAGTGAGAGTACGGTGGTAAAGTGAGAGTATGGTGGTAAAGTGGGAGTACAGTGGTAAAGTGGGAGTATGGTGGTAAAGTGAGAGTATGGTGGTAAAGTGGGAGTACGGTCATAAAGTGAGAGTACGGTGGTAAAGTGAGAGTATGGTCATAAAGTGAGAGTATGGTGGTAAAGTGAGAGTACGGTGGTAAAGTGAGAGTATGGTGGTAAAGTGGGAGTACGGTGGTAAAGTGGGAGTATGGTGGTAAAGTGAGAGTATGGTGGTAAAGTGGGAGTACGGTGGTAAAGTGAGAGTACGGTCATAAAGTGAGAGTATGGTGGTAAAGTGAGAGTACGGTGGTAAAGTGAGAGTATGTGGTAAAGTGGGAGTACAGTCATAAAGTGGGAGTACGGTGGTAAAGTGAGAGTACGGTCATAAAGTGAGAGTATGGTGGTAAAGTGAGAGTACGGTGGTAAAGTGAGAGTATGGTGGTAAAGTGGGAGTACGGTCATAAAGTGGGAGTACGGTCATAAAGTGAGAGTACGGTGGTAAAGTGAGAGTACGGTCATAAAGTGAGAGTATGGTGGTAAAGTGAGAGTACGGTGGTAAAGTGAGAGTATGGTGGTAAAGTGGGAGTACGGTCATAAAGTAGGAGTACGGTCATAAAGTGAGAGTACGGTGGTAAAATGAGAGTACGGTCATAAAGTGAGAGTACGGTGGTAAAGTGAGAGTACGGTGGTAAAGTGAGAGTACGGTCATAAAGTGGGAGTACGGTGGTAAAGTGAGAGTACGGTCATAAAGTGAGAGTATGGTGGTAAAGTGAGAGTACGGTGGTAAAGTGAGAGTACGGTGGTAAAGTGAGAGTACGGTCATAAAGTGAGAGTACGGTCATAAAGTGGGAGTACGGTCATAAAGTGGGAGTACGGTCATAAAGTGAGAGTACGGTGGTAAAGTGGGAGTACGGTCATAAAGTGAGAGTATGGTGGTAAAGTGGGAGTACGGTCATAAAGTGAGAGTATGGTGGTAAAGTGGGAGTACGGTCATAAAGTGAGAGTATGGTGGTAAAGTGGGAGTACGGTCATAAAGTGGGAGTATGGTCATAAAGTGAGAGTACGGTCATAAAGTGAGAGTACGGTGGTAAAGTGAGAGTACGGTCATAAAGTGAGAGTATGGTGGTAAAGTGAGAGTACGGTCATAAAGTGAGAGTACGGTGGTAAAGTGAGAGTACGGTGGTAAAGTGAGAGTACGGTCATAAAGTGGGAGTACGGTCATAAAGTGGGAGTACGGTCATAAAGTGAGAGTACGGTGGTAAAGTGGGAGTACGGTCATAAAGTGAGAGTATGGTGGTAAAGTGGGAGTACGGTCATAAAGTGAGAGTATGGTGGTAAAGTGGGAGTACGGTCATAAAGTGAGAGTATGGTGGTAAAGTGGGAGTACGGTCATAAAGTGGGAGTATGGTCATAAAGTGAGAGTACGGTCATAAAGTGAGAGTACGGTGGTAAAGTGAGAGTACGGTCATAAAGTGAGAGTATGGTGGTAAAGTGAGAGTACGGTCATAAAGTGAGAGTACGGTGGTAAAGTGAGAGTACGGTGGTAAAGTGAGAGTACGGTCATATAAGTGGGAGTACGGTCATAAAGTGAGAGTACGGTTGTAAAGTGGGAGTACGGTCATAAAGTGAGAGTATGGTGGTAAAGTGGGAGTACGGTCATAAAGTGAGAGTACGGTGGTAAAGTGGGAGTATGGTCATAAAGTGAGAGTACGGTGGTAAAGTGAGAGTACGGTCATAATGTGAGAGTATGGTGGTAAAGTGAGAGTACGGTCGTAGAACTATTACATAGTTTGAGTCAGACTTCTAGTTATGACTTGTCTCTTTGCAGGCCTCACCAACCTCTGGTCCTACCCAGGGTTTCTTTAAGCTATATCTCCGGGCGGGGGGGGGGGGGGGGGGAAAAGCAAAGGGCCCCCCGGAGCAAAAATATGTCCAACAAAAAAAAAATTGGACCTCCCCCCACTTTGTTTTATGCGTTCATAGTGGTTTTGACTGCAGAATTAGTTTGTGCGCATTTTAACAATTAACGAATCCATGCCAAGACGGAGTCAATAAATTTATGAAGTTTAGGTATAACGAAAACTCATTTTCATTTTTTTTTTTTTTAAATTATAAAAAAAAAGACATTCAGTGTACTCGAATTTTAGCGTTATTTTGTTAAAAAAATTGTTGTTGTTTTTTTTTTTGTTTACGCAAGTGACATTTTAAGATTTTTCGTTCAGTGTTCACCCGGTGAACGGCAGGCAAAGAATACTTGGTCAACGGAAGCGGGTTGACACTCAAAATTATCGTGGTTGACCGCGTCTGCTTCATTGAATGAACGTACTAGTGGACGTGTGAGCTCAGATCGACTTTTTGTTTTATGCCTAGGTAAAGAAGTTAGTTACGTTTACCAGGATTTTGTAAGAATTCAATGTTTAAAAAATTAAACAATTCTACTTTTGGTGATAATTTAAAGATTACATTTTTAATGCTGAAAAGTACCCGAAAAATATTTTAAAATACCGGTACTTTTAAAAACAGAATTTTTTTTCAAAAATTATTTTAAAAAAAAAAGACATATTTAAGTTTCGTCTACATTCAATTCCAATCCTTTCGCCCCATAGAGTGCTAATCTATATTTCGGCAGTCATTCTTTTTTGTAACGCATTTTAAGAAATAAATTGTAAAATATTTTCTAATTTTAGTGCGTATTAACCCTTATTTAAGTTTAGCGGAGCCTATAAAAAAAAAAAAAAAAACATTTTCCTTTTTTTTTTTTTTTTTTTTTTTTTTTTTTCCCTATATCGGTAAAGAAAAGTCTGCCATGCAGAATCTCAGACAATAAGGGCAAGTAACTCAACATTGCTCACCGCATTTTGCATGGCGGCATTAACCTTGAACTTCATCTCGACTTCAAAGTTTAACAACAAACAAAAGAGACAGAGAACGAAGATTCGACAAGGATTATGTTCAAGACCCCCGACTTAATCACGTGAGATAATGGCGATCTTTACAGTCTTTTTTAATTCAAATCAAACCACCACATAGATAATGTTACATATTCTATTTATTCATCATTTTAAATTTAAATCTGAAATTAAATTTAACAAAGTTAATTCCCAGTCTCCGTCTTACGAGGTGAAAATAATTTTTTTTTTTTTTTAAAACTTCTTGACAAATCCGACTTCAAGACGCTACAACAATTGGCCTCACATTGTAGGTCGCGACCCCATTGGGGGGGGTGTCTGGAAACTTTAGACGTTTGATTTTTGTAAAGAGGTAAAAATGTTTCATTGCTATCTTACTTGTACCAGCTTTAATTGTTATCTTATGTGTACCATCTTTCATTTTTATCTTATTTGTACAATCTTTCATGTTTATCTATGTGTACCATCTTTCATGTTTATCTATGTGTACCATCTTTCATTTGTATCTTTCATTTGTATCTTTTTTTTTTTTTTTTTTCCTTTTTTCTTTTTTTTTTTTTTTTTTTTTTTTTTTTTTTTATTTTTTTTTTTTTTTTTTTTTTTTTTTTTTTTTTTTTGTTTTTTTTTTTTTTTTTTTTTTTTTTTTTTTTTTACCTTTTTTCATTTGTATCTTTTTTGTACTATCTTTCATTTTAAAATGTAAATACAGTGATCGGATCAGGTTTTATATTGTCATACACTATGACTACACTATGACTACAGTATGACTGCAGTATGACTACACTATGACTACAGTATGACTACACTATGCCTACACTATGACTACACTATGACTACAGTATGACTACACTATGACTACAGTATGACTACAGTATGACTACAGTATGACTACACTATGACTACAGTATGACTACAGTATGACTACTGCTAGGTACATAAATAAACATATTAATCATTCGGTAGACAGCAGCGGCTTATTTTATGTGTAAAATCAAATTATATTGCTTGTTTTTTTTTTGTTTTTTTTTTTATTTTAAATAAAAATTTTCCTGTGCGATGGTTTTCTTTGCATTGTGTCTCTGGAAGCTTCCACTGACATGTCGTAGATTTTAATTATTCATTTTTGTACAATGCACATGTCTAAGAAAACATTTACAACTGCAATAAGACATTTATTATTTTTTAACAAAAATTGTTAAAACTATTTTTTTTAAATGTCTAAATTGCTTTTTTTTAAATTAAAAAATATTAGGCTTTAGTTACTAACATCAAAACAATCCACGGTAAGCATTGAAAAACCCGGTTTAAATCAATAAACGCCATTTTTAACTTCTCAACATCCGTTAAACTTCTCAATACACATTTAACTTCTCAAAACCCATTAAACTTCTCAACACACGTTAAACTTCTCACCACGCGTTAAACTTCTCAACACACGTTAAACTTCTCAACACACATTAAACTTCTCAACACACGTTAAACTTCTCAACACACGTTAAACTTCTCAATACACGTTAAACTTCTCAACACACGTTAAACTTCTCAACACACGTTAAACTTCTCAACACACATTAAACTTCTCAACACACATTAAACTTCTCAACACACGTTAAACTTCTCAATACACATTTAACTTCTCAAAACCCATTAAACTTCTCAACACACATTAAACTTCTCATCACCCGTTAAACTTCTCAACACACATTAAACTTCTCAACACACGTTAAACTTCTCACCACGAGTTAAACTTCTCCACACACGTTAAACTTCTCAACACACGTTTTTCAAGTATAACAGAAATAATCCTGGTGGTGGTCCGTCACAACTCGGCCAACTGGTATCAAGGATTCGCCGTGCTAAAGCCGAAGTTGTGAGCCGCTGTTCTACACTCTACAGCACCTGTTTAGTTTCAGTTTCCAATGCCACCACCACCACCAGGTCATCCAACGGTTTTGGTTCCGTAGCAGCAACCAAGCAAAGCTAGTATCAAAACAACAAATGCGTCAACAAAACGAAAAGCTCCTGAACTGTTGCACAGCAGAGAAATAGAATGTTAGGAACAGGATGTCAGAGAAAAGATGTCAACAACACGATGTTAGGAACACGATGTTAGGAACAAGATGTCAGGGACAAGATGTAATGTACCAAGATGTTAGGGACAAGATGTCAGGGACAAGATGCTAGGAACAGGAAGTCAGAGACAAGATGTCACGGACAAGATGTCAGGGACAAGATGCTAGGAACAGGAAGTCAGAGACAAGATGTCAGGAACAAGATGTTAGGGACAAGATGTTAGGGACAAGATGTTAGGGACAAGATGTTAGGGACAAGATGTCAGGGACACGATGTTAGGAACAGGAAGTCGGAGACAAGATGTCAGGTACATGATGTTTACAACAAGATCCCAGGGACAAGATGTCAGGGACAAGATGTTAGGGACAAGATGTTAGGGACAAGATGTTAGGGACAAGATATTAGGAACAAGATGTTAGGGACAAGATGTCAGGTACATGATGTTTACAACAAGATCCCAGGGACAAGAAGTCAGGGACAAGATGTCAGGGACAAGATGTTAGGGACATTTGTAGACGACGTTAGTAATAATGAATTAAATCCTTTTCAAATGTATTAAATTATCACAGATTTTTATGTTTAAATAAGAAAAAGACACACATATAGATCAACACTTCACATGATCACTGTGAAAGACACACATATAGTCCAACACTTCCTATGATCAATGTAAAAATACTTTCGGTATCTGTAATCTGAATGAATCTAATTTCTCCTGATCTCACAACCGATGATTCGTGGACCCGCCCAATCGTCTGCCGCCTCAAGGGAGCAGGCCACACGTGCCAGGCTTAGAGCCCTATTTACTGAGCCCCATTTCTCATTTGTTTGGCTCATTAGCGAAAGAAGAAGTCTAAATAACGAGTGTGCACTTGCTAAACCATACAGCATACAAACACATCAGTCACGTGGTACATACAAACACACCAGTCACGAAGTACATACAAACACACCAGTCACGTGGTACATACAAACACACCAGTCACGTGGTACATAAAAAATAGTCACGTGGTCGCCAATTTATCAATGATACAACACTTCTTTGTTCTTTAACATCATTAGTTGTCCATTCTTTGCCAGGCTAGGTCAGCGACCTAACCAAAGGAGATCCATCCATTTGTTGTACAATTTTTGCCTTAATTGGTCAGTGACCTAACACAAGGTGACCCACCAATTTGTTGACCAACCTTTACCTAACTTGGTCATTGACCTTTTTTCTGGGCTGCCGAGCAGGAACCAGTTGATAAAATACCATTAACCAAAAGAATGTAGCGAGGGGGTGGGGGCTGTCGATAGCTTATTCTTAACGGTTTTTCTGCAAGTATAATTTGGATTCAATTAGAATAATTTTTTTTTTTTTATTAATTAGAAGATGAAAAAGCATTAGAGCTACAATCTATTCACGGATCACATACTTATTTGGGTCTAATGAGAAACAAAAATACCGAGAAACATCATCAGAAAATCTAGCGCTCTCTATGGCATGATTAAAAGTAGTGATAATACAAGGTGCAGCTGTGAGAGGCGAAGTGATAATACAAGGTGCAGCTGTGAGAGGCGAAGTGATAATACAAGGTGCAGCTGTGAGAGGCGAAGTGATAATACAAGGTGCAGCTGTGAGAGGCGAATTGATAATACAAGGTGCAGCTGTAAGAGGCGAAGTGATAATACAAGGTGCAGCTGTGAGAGGCGAAGTGATAATACAAGGTGCAGCTGTAAGAGGCGAAGTGATAATACAAGGTGCAGCTGTGAGAGGCGAAGTGATAATACAAGGTGCAGCTGTAAGAGGCGAAGTCTGCTTTTCAAATTTTGCATCCGGTGTTGGAGAAATCGAAGAAAAGAACACCTCTAAGAGAAAGCCACGTCATCTTTTTAATCACTTCATCTTTCGCCTGCTCTTAAAATCAACATATTTTTCTGTCATTTTGTTTTTAAAAAGGTGCTATTCTTTTCCCAATGCGTAGATGAACTTTTAATGTTACTCTTATAGCTTCTCTTAACTATTGACAAGTTATTCGGGATCATTAGTAGATGGGAACATGGGCGCCCGCAAGAGGGGGGGTTAGGGGGGCATTTGCCCCCCTTGCCCCCCTGGATTGATTGGATAAAAAAATTTTAGACAAAAATAGACAAAAAATGTATTAAAGTATCGATTTTTTTTCCCCCCCTTTGTTTTTAAAAAGGTGCTTTTCTTTCCCCAATGCGTAGATGAACTTTTAATGTTACTCTTATAGCTTCTCTTAACTATTGACAAGTTATTGGGGATCATTAGTAGATGGGAACAGGGGCGCCCGCAAGGGGGGGGGTTAGGGGGGCATTTGCCCCCCTTGCCCCCCTGGATTGATTGGATAAAAAAATTTTAGACAAAAATAGACAAAAAATGTATTAAAGTATCGATTTTTTTGCCCCCCCTCCCCCCCCCCCTTTAGAAAGTTTTCTGCGGGCGCCCGTGGATGGGAATAAAAGTTAGAGGTAAGGCGTCAGGTTATCTCCAGTTGGTCTGACTCAGAAAAACACAATTCTGATACATGTATCTAAATGGTTTATAATTTTATACTATTATACCCGAGCAATGAGCAACAACAAAAAATGGAATTGTTTTTTTTTGGGTGACACAAGGGTTACAATCCACCTCCCTCTATGTCCTTCTCTCTCCCCACTCTCCTCCTCGATCTATCTCTCCCCAACCATCTGTCCCTTCTCTCCCTCCATTTCTCTCTCACACCACTTTCTCCCAACTCTTACCCTCTCTCTCCACCTAACTCCCTGCCTCTTTACCCCATTTTCTCTCCCTATCTTTCTTTATATATCTCTCTCCCCTCTCACCCCGCTTTCTCTTTCTCCCTCCCTAACTCCAAGCACTATATCCGCTCCTGCCTGCGATATTTATGTTTTGGTCAATACAAAGACACTCATCTGCTCAATGTACTCAATGGTTCCTGCGAGTAAATACGTCATTACCCACCTCTCGCGGACTCCGGTGATTAGCTCGACATCATTAGGACTAACTCATTAAGATGTATTTACCAAGTGTGTTATTTACATTTCTAAGGGGAATTACCTCACACATTGGTATTATTTGTAGTACTTGTGCTGATGTATGGGGGAGGGGGGTCGAGGGAATCAAATATATATATATATATATATACAAGAGGCGTATACCTCACTATCCGTGGTGCCCGCCCCCCCCCCCTCCGGGGGGCCCGCCCCCCCCCCCCCCAATCGATCTAAACGATAATTGATTAGTGTGAGTACCGAAAAAAAATAATCATAAACAAACACAATTAACTTATTTTAAAGGATTATGTGTGTTGAGTGTATGATCCATAGCTCACTACTGTAGAACCCCGTTATGTCGATGGCTCCGGGGTTTGTCAAAAAGCGTCGAGATAACGATGATCGAGATAACCGATGATCGAGATAACCGAGAACCAATATGGCGGCAATATATTAACATGCGCTTGAAATTTCTTTGAGTACATGATGTGCGTTAATAAATGCAGATAAAATATTTCGGTTATTTAGAGCAAATTTCAAATTTAAAAAATGAAACCAGAATCAACTTTATCACTTTTTGAGCTACGAATTTTTAAAGGGTGAGTTCGTTTGGTATTTTCTATTATGGACGAAGCCTCCACATGTTGTGACCTCATTCTGCTGATCGTGTCTTGCGCAACGACTACATCGTTTCTATAAAGCAACGCGTCCCCTTATTGCTGTAATACTATTTAGGGACTACTTATTTTGAACTTTCAACTTTGGCACAAAACTATTTAATTCAAGCTTTCCCTGACCAATGGTCTTATGAATGAAACTCTGACGTAATACCACGGCATAGCCATTATGCAAGTGGCCGTGAATGGCTGCCCATGACAACGTTTTGCACACGGCAAATTATGATC
The DNA here is from genome assembly GCA_964033795.1 of Lymnaea stagnalis. Taxonomy (NCBI): domain Eukaryota; kingdom Metazoa; phylum Mollusca; class Gastropoda; family Lymnaeidae; genus Lymnaea; species Lymnaea stagnalis. The sequence continues at coordinate 126,317 of CAXITT010000700.1, read as the reverse complement.
AGTAAATAATATGCTCTCTATAGGGCTTTTAAACCTCGAAATAAAATTTATTTATTTAAATTACTTCTAGGTTCATTCTAAAACACAGGTCCTGTATTTTGAGCAATAAATAATTATTTTTAATTATGAAAAACGTGTTTATTTGTTGTTTGCTATTTCTTCTTGCGAGTTCAAAAGCCGGCGATTGACAGTTTGAGGCTGGGTCAGTTTGAGGCCGGTCTAGTTTGGTGCAGGTCCTATTTCGGGGCTGGGCCAGTTTGTGAACATATCTGGTATAGCTACTATTGAGTGTGAACATATCTGGTATAGCTACTATTGATTGTGAACATATCTGGTATAGCTACTATTGTTTGTGAACATATCTGGTATAGCTACTATTGAGTGTGAACATATCTGGTATAGCTACTATTGATTGTGAACATATCTGGTATAGCTACTATTGAGTGTGAACATATCTGGTATAGCTACTATTGAGTGTGAACATATCTGGTATAGCTACTATTGATTGTGAACATATCTGGTATAGCTACTATTGTTTGTGAACATATCTGGTATAGCTACTATTGAGTGTGAACATATCTGGTATAGCTACTATTGATTGTGAACATATCTGGCATAGCTTGTGAACATATCTGGCATAGCTACTATTGATTGTGAACATATGTGGCATAGCTACTATTGAGTGTGAACATATCTGGTATTGCTACTATTGAGTGTGGACATATCTGGTATAGCTACTATTGTTTGTGAACATATCTGGTATAGCTACTATTGAGTGTGAACATATCTGGTATAGCTACTATTGAGTGTGAACATATCTGGTATAGCTACTATTGACTGTGAACATATCTGGTATAGCTACTATTGTTTGTGAACATATCTGGTATAGCTACTATTGAGTGTGAACATATCTGGTATAGCTACTATTGATTGTGAACATATCTGGCATAGCTTGTGAACATATCTGGCATAGCTACTATTGATTGTGAACATATCTGGCATAGCTACTATTGAGTGTGAACATATCTGGTATAGCTACTATTGAGTGTGGACATATCTGGTATAGCTACTATTGTTTGTGAACATATTTGGTATACCTACTATTGCTTGTGAACTTATCTGGCATAGCTACTATTATGCGCAAAAGCTTTCAAGATTAATGACGCAATGCATATTATCAAGGCCAAGGGAATGACGTAGCCAATTCCAGGAATTAACTATGGATGCTAACTTTGGGAAATAATTTACTCGTCAGAGGCAAGATGATTCAGCTGAGGTAAAGCGTTGAAAAGATGTTATGATTGAGAAGGGACTTCAATTCTTTTATGGTATCGAAAACAAAATTCGTGGCAGAACTTGACAATGAAAACTTGCTCACAGATTCGACATTTTCGGTCGACTTGAGCCCTCATTTAACTGAGTCATGTGTACTTGATAATACGATGGACGCGATCGCAGCTTTCCGAAAAAGACACTGCCAACTGCACAACCAATAGATGACAATGTAATTTTGTTTGTATTTCTCCTGGAATTATTTCTCTCAAGGTCTCCAAGTCTTCTAGTGAGGCCTGAGCCATATAAATTCAGATCTCCCAGTCTTCTAGTGAGGCCTAAGCCATATAAATTCAGATCTCCAAGTCTTCTAGTGAGGCCTAAGCCATATAAATTCAGATCTCCAAGTCTTCTAGTGAGGCCTAAGCCATATAAATTCAGATCTCCAAGTCTTCTAGTGAGGCCTAAGCCATATAAGTTCAGATCTCCAAGTCTTCTAGTGAGGCCTAAGCCATATAAATTCAGATCTCCAAGTCTTCTAGTGAGGCCTAAGCCATATAAATTCAGATCTCCCAGTCTTCTAGTGAGGCCTAAGCCATATAAATTCAGATCTCCCAGTCTTCTAGTGAGGCCTAAGCCATATAAATTCAGATCTCCCAGTCTTCTAGTGAGGCCTAAGCCATATAAATTCAGATCTCCAAGTCTTCTAGTGAGGCCTAAGCCATATAAATTCCTTGAACCCCCACTTGGCAGCGCCATGTCCAGATCCCCGAAGTGTTTGTTCAAAACTACTCAGATTATCCAGAGTCATGGTACGGACTAGCTGAATGTCCAAATGTCAACCTACATTTACTGGAAACGTGTCTTCTAGTATCCAAAAGCCTGGTCTACAACAAAGACTCATCTTGAAACATTTTTCAGGCATCTGTTGTGTGTAATGGCTACATCTGTTGTGCGTAATGGCTGCATCTTTGTGTGTTATTGCTGCATCTTTGTGTGTAATGGCTGCATCTGTTGTGTATAATGGCTACATCTGTTGTGTGTAATGGCTGCATCTTTATGTGCAATGGCTACATCTTTGTGTGTAATGGGTACATCTGTTGTGTGTAATGGCTGCATCTTTGTGTGTAATGGCTACATCTGTTGTGTGTAATGGCTACATATGTTGTGTGTAATGGCTACATCTGTTGTGTGTAATGGCTACATCTGTTGTGTGTAATGGTTACATCTGTTGTGTGTAATGACTACATCTGTTGTGTGTAATGGCTACATCTGCTGTGTGTAATGGCTACATCCGTTGTGTGTAATGGCTACATCAAGTTGCATGTAGAGTAGAGACCGACCGAATTTCGGCTTCGGCTGCGGTTTCGGCGCCAAAAGTGACCATTTTATTACTTTCGGCCAAGTTTCGGTTTCGGCCGAAACTGAAAAGTTAACTTTCGGCTTAATTTCGGTTTCGGCTGAAAGAGAAAAGTTAACTTTCGGTTTTTCTTCGGTTTCGGCCGAAATTGACTTAGACTTTCCGGCCGAAAGTGACTCAGGTTTTCAGTCATTTAATACTCAGCGAAAGCGATATTTAACAACAAACTAAGTGACATTTAAGAACAAATTAAGCCATCTTTGAGAACAAACTAAACGATATTTAACAACAAACTAAAGAACATTTAAGAACAAACTAAACAATATTTTTAAAAAACTAAGCAATCTTTAAGAACAATCTAAGCGATCTTTAATAACAAACTAAACGATTTTAACTAAATGATCTTTAAGAACAAACAAATAATATTTAATAGTAAACTAAATGATTTATAAGAATAAACTAAGCGATCTTTAACAGAAAACTAAATGTTCTGTAGGAACAAACTAAACGATCTTTAAAAACAAACTAATCGATCTTAAGGAACAAAATTGATTATCTTTAAGAACAAACTAATCGATCTTAAGGAACAAAATTGATTATCTTTAAGAACAACCTAAGGGATCTTTATGAAAAAAACTAAGCGATCTTTACATCAAACTAAGCGATCTTTAACAACAAACTAGGCGATATTTATGAGCAAACTAAAAGGTCTTCAAAAACAAACTAAGCGATCTTTAAGAAAAAACTAAGCGATCTTTAACAGCAAACTAAGCGATCTTTAACAACAAACTAAACGATCTTTAACAATAAACTAAACGATCTTTAACAACAAACTAAGCGATAAATAAGAATAAACTAAACGATCTTTAACAACAAACTAAGCGATCTTTAACAAAAAACTAAACGATCTTTAACAGCAAACTAAGCGATCTTTAACAACAAACTAAACGATCTTTAACAACAAACTAAGCGATAAATAAGAATAAACTAAACGATCTTTAACAAAAAACTAAGCGATCTTTAACAACAAACTAAGCAATCTTTAACAACAAACTAAACGATCTTTAACAACAAACTAAACGATATTTAACAACAAACTAAGCGATCTTTAACAACAAACTAAACGATCTTTAACAACAAACTAAACGATCTTTAACAACAAACTAAATGATCTTTAACAACAAACTAAGCGATCTTTATGAACAAACTCACCGATCTTTAAGAAGAAACTAACCGATCAATAACAAACATTTAAACGATATTTAAAAACAAATTAATCGATCTTTTAGAAGCACATTTTTTAGAGACCCTGTTTAAAAAAATAATATTTTGCATTAATTTCCCCTCCTCCCCCCCCCCCCCCCCCC
>CAXITT010000700.1:99009-115863 GCA_964033795.1 Lymnaea stagnalis | reverse complement strand
AGTCACTAGACTGGGTTAGTGTAGCTTAGTCACTAGACTGGGTTAGTGTAGCTTAGTCACTAGACTGGGTTAGTGTAGCTTAGTCACTAGACTGGGTTAGTGTAGCTTAGTCACTAGACTGGGTTAGTGTAGCTTAGTCACTAGACTGGGTTAGTGTAGCTTAGTCACTAGACTGGGTTAGTGTAGCTTAGTCACTAGACTGGGTTAGTGTAGCTTAGTCACTAGACTGGGTTAGTGTAGCTTAGTCACTAGACTGGGTTAGTGTAGCTTAGTCACTAGACTGGGTTAGTGTAGCTTAGTCACTAGACTGGGTTAGTGTAGCTTAGTCACTAGACTGGGTTAGTGTAGCTTAGTCACTAGACTGGGTTAGTGTAGCTTAGTCACTAGACTGGGTTAGTGTAGCTTAGTCACTAGACTGGGTTAGTGTAGCTTAGTCACTAGACTGGGTTAGTGTAGCTTAGTCACTAGACTGGGTTAGTGTAGCTTAGTCACTAGACTGGGTTAGTGTAGCTTAGTCACTAGACTGGGTTAGTGTAGCTTAGTCACTAGACTGGGTTAGTGTAGCTTAGTCACTAGACTGGGTTAGTGTAGCTTAGTCACTAGACTGGGTTAGTGTAGCTTAGTCACTAGACTGGGTTAGTGTAGCTTAGTCACTAGACTGGGTTAGTGTAGCTTAGTCACTAGACTGGGTTAGTGTAGCTTAGTCACTAGACTGGGTTCGTGTAGCTTAGTCACTAGACTGGGTTCGTATAGATTATTATGTGGGCTGGGCACTATGTTGTCGTGAGAAGGGAACATTCGAAAGTAAAAATACACGTCAACATTTCAACACTGCTATATATGTGACAGCAATGATATATGTATGACAGCAATGATATGTATGCGATGGCTGTGACAGCAAGGATATGTATGTGATGGCTGTAACCGCAAGGATATATATGTGACAGCAATGATATATCTGAGACGGCTGTGACAGCAATATGTATATGACAGCAATGATATATCTGTGACAGAAATTATATATATGTGACAGCAATGATATATGTGACAGCTTATGATGTGAAACGTGGCATCTTTGTCAGCCATGATATATCTGGAACAGCTGTTGGCAGCAATGAAGCATCTGTAACAGCAATGATCGATACGATATCTGTAACAGCAATGATTGATACGATATCTGTAACAGCAATGATTGATACGATATCTGTAACAGCAATGATTGATACGATATCTGTAACAGCAATGATTGATACGATATCTGTAACAGCAATGATTGATACGATATCTGTGACGGCTTTAATAATTTCCACGATTACAATTTCAACAACTATATCCACACCATTACAACTTCAACAACTATATCCACACCATTACAACTTCAACAACTATATCCACACCATTACAACTTCAACAACTATATCCACACCATTACAACTTCAACAACTATATCCACACCATTACAACTTCAACAACTATATCCACACCATTACAACTTCAACAACTATATCCACACCATTACAACTTCAACAACTATATCCACACCATTACAACTTCAACAACTATATCCACACCATTACAACTTCAACAACTATATCCACACCATTACAACTGCAACAACTATATCCACACGATTACAACTTCAACAACTATATCCACACCATTACAACTGCAACAACTATATCCACACCATTACAACTGCAACAACTATATCCACACGATTACAACTTCAACAACTATATCCACATGATTGCAACTTCAACAACTATATCCACACGATCACAAATTCAACAACTATATCCACATGATTACAACTTCAACAACTATATCCACACGATTACAACTTCAACAACTATATCCACACCATTACAACTTCAACAACTATATCCACACCATTGCAACTTCAACTATATCCACACCATTACAACTGTTATTACAACTATATCCACACCATTACAACTGTTATTACAACTATATCCACACCATTACAACTGTTATTACAACTATATCCACACCATTACAACTGTTATTACAACTATATCCACACCATTAAAACTGTTATTACAACTATATCCACGATTACAATGTGACACCCATCTCCATTCCAATGGGGCCAACAAATAAAACCCTATTGTTATCTCAATACGTTTCCATAACTTACCCATGTGAAAGAATTAAACTCCTCTAACAACGAGACACAATGAATTTCAAAGGTCCGAGGTCCTGACTTCCCTGAGATGTGTTCCGTGCAACATAATTTGAGATAAACAATTTATGTTGAGGGGTAGGGGGGGGGGCGATGTCAAAGGTCACAATGCGCTTGTCTTATCACCCCCTTATGAGCCATCCGGTTAATAGGAAAGCTGTTTTTAAAGCTGCACAAAAAGAGACAGCGCCTTGAACCTCACCAGATCTGGTCTATCTGATCTTACCTATCTCTGAAGTCGACTCCATCCGTTTGGGATCCTCTGACGTCATTATCAAGTACTAGTTTACTGTCGTCCTGTGTCACAGTATTCAACTTATACTTACTGACGTCATGTGACCTCATCTTCAAAAAGTGCTCTCGGGCGTCCTGAGTCGTCATATTCAACTTGCAGTCATTGACGTCCTGAGTCGTTATATTCAACTTGCAGTCATTGACGTCCTGAGTCGTTATATTCAAATTGCAGTCATTGACGTCCTGAGTCGTCATATTCAAATTGCAGTCATTGACGTCCTGAGTCGTTATATTCAACTTGCAGTCATTGACGTCCTTAGTCGTTATATCCAAATTGCAGTCATTGACGTCCTTAGTCGTTATATTCAAATTGCAGTCATTGACGTCCTTAGTCGTTATATTCAAATTGCAGTCATTGACGTCCTGAGTCGTTATATTCAACTTGCAGTCATTGACGTCCTGAGTCGTTATATTCAACTTGCAGTCATTGACGTCCCGAGTCGTCATATTCAACTTGCAGTCATTGACGTCCTGAGTCGTTATATTCAACTTGCAGTCATTGACGTCCTGAGTCGTCATATTCAACTTGCAGTCATTGACGTCCTGAGTCGTCATATTCAACTTGCAGTCATTGACGTCCTGAGTCGTCATATTCAAATTGCAGTCCTTGACGTCCTGAGTCGTCAAATTCAACTTGCAGTCATTGACGTCCTAGTCGTTATATTCAACTTGCAGTCATTGACGTCCTGAGTCATTATATTCAACTTGCAGTCATTGACGTCCTGAGTCGTCGTATTCGTCTTGCAGTCATTGACGTCCTGAGTCGTTATATTCAAATTGCAGTCATTGACATCCCGAGTCGTCAAATTCAACTTGCAGTCATTGACGTCCTGAGTCGTCATATTCAACTTGCAGTCATTGACGTCCCGAGTCGTCATATTCAACTTGCAGTTATTGACGTCCTGAGTCGTTATATTCAACTTGCAATCATTGACGTCCTGAGTCTTCGTATTCAACGTGCAGTCATTGACGTCCTGAGTCATTATATTCAACTTGCAGTCATTGACGTCCTGAGTCGTTATATTCAACTTGCAGTCATTGACGTCCTGAGTCATTATATTCAACTTGCAGTCATTGACGTCCTGAGTCGTTATATTCAACTTGCAGTCATTGACGTCCTGAGTCGTCATATTCAACTTGCAGTCATTGACGTCCTGAGTCGTCGTATTCAACTTGCAGTCATTGACGTCCTGAGTCGTTGTATTCAACTTGCAGTCATTGACGTCCTGAGTCGTCATATTCTACTTACAGTTATTGACGTCCCATGTTTGTAATCAACTTGTGCATGCTTTTGATAATTATAATTTGTTCTAACCTAACATCCTGGGCTCAACACACATTCACACCTAACATCTGGGCTCAAAACACATTCCCACCTAACATACGGTCTCAACACACATTCCCACCTAACATACGGTCTCAACATACACTCCCACCTAACATCCTGGGCTCAACACACATTCTCACCTAACATCTGGGCTCAACACACATTCCCACCTAACATACGGTCTCAATACACATTCCCACCTAACATCCGGTTTCAACATACATTCCCACGTAACGTCCTGTGCTCAACACACATTCCCACCTAACATCTGGGCTCAACACACATTCCCACCTAACATCCTGGGCTCAACACACATTCCCACCTAACATCTGGGCTCAACACACATTCCCACCTAACATACGGTCTCAATACACATTCCCACCTAACATCCGGTTTCAACATACACTCCCACGTAACATCCTGGGCTCAACACACACTCCCACCTAACATCTGGGCTCAACACACATTCCCACCTAACATCATGTGCTCAACACACATTCCCACCTAACATCATGTGCTCAACACACATTCCCACCTAACATAGGTCTCAACACACACTCCCACCTAACATCCTGGGCTCAACACACATTCCCACCTAACATCCGGTTTCAACATATATTCCCACCTAACATCCAAGGCCCAAAACACATTCCCACCTAACCTCCAGGGTTAAACACACATTCTCACCTAACAACCGGACTCAACACACATTCCCAAATAACATCCCAGGCTCAACACACAATTCCACCTTACATCCTGTCTAACACACATTTGCACTTGACATCTCGGGCTCAGCATACATTCCCACTTAAAATCCAAAACTCAGCACACATTCCCACCAAAAATCTGGTCTAAACACACATTCCAACCTAACATGCAAGGCTCAGCACACATTTCCACCTAACATCCGGTCTCAGCACACATTCCCACCTAACATCCGGTCTCAGCACACAATCCCACCTAACATCCGGTCTCAGCACACATTCCCACGTAACATCCAAGGCCCAGCACACATTCCCACCTAACATCCGGTCTCAGCACACATTTCCACCTCACATCCGGTCTCAGCACACATTCCCACCTAACATCCGGTCTCAGCACACATTTCCACGTAACATCCAAGCCTAGCACACATTCTCACCAAACATCCGGTCTCAGCACACATTCCCACGAAACATCCAAGGCCCAGCACACATCCCCCCCTAACACCCGGTCTCAGCACACATTCCCACCTCACATCCGGTCTCAGCACACATTCCCACCTAACATCCGGTCTCAGCACACATTTCCACGTAACATCCAAGCCTAGCACACATTCCCACCTAACATCCGGTCTCAGCACACATTCCCACCTAACATCCGGTCCCAGCACACATTCACACATAACATCCGGTCTCAACACACATTCCCACCTAACATCCCAGGCTCAGCAAACATTCCCACCTAACATCCGGTCTCAGCACACACTCCCACATAACATCCGTTCTAAACACACATTTCCCCCTAACATCCGGTCTCAACACACATTCCCACCTAACATCTATGGTTCAACACATATTCCGAGAGTTCGCTTTAAGGAAGTAGACGGCTTACGTAGAGTTACCCGTAATTATCCCAAGATCAACAAGAGTTCTCTCACCGTGATACCTGAGGCATGCTATGCATGACATGATACGCATGAGTGATATGTACACATAATGTTACCATTCTCTAAGGCAGTGGATCTTAAACTAACACTGAAATAAATGCTTATAATTGCAAGTGGTTGCAATCGGATAAATGGGCTGGACTGACCTTGAATGCAAGAACCTGCTACTGATGACTGGGTTGGACTGACATCGAATGCAAGAACCTGCTAACTGAGAACTGGGTTGCACTGACATCGAATGCAAGAACCTGCTAACTGAGAACTGGGTTGGACTGACATCGAATGCAAGAACCTGCTAACTGATGACTGGGCTGGACTGACATCGAATGCAAGAACCTGCTGAGAACTGGGTTGCACTGACATCGAATGCAAGAACCTGCTAATTGATGACTGGGTTGGACTGACATTGAATACTAGAACCTGCTAACTGATGACTGGAAGGGCATTCAGATCAATGGCGTGCAAGTACCTGCCTACTGAAGACCTGTTGTTCTCATGCGCAAATTCTTTGATTTCACTGGTCACTTGTGTATTTTAATCTGTCCATTACCCATGTCGACCACAGCAACCTATGAGTCTTCGGTTCTTTGCTGTCAGAGGCCACTTTTTTGTGTTGGCCTTCTTCAGCTTTTCCTCTACCCTGTTTACATTTCTTATCTCAGGAGATAGTGAGTTGAGAGACGGGAGAGAGATAAGAGAAATGAGAGAAGTGAGAGAGATGAGAGCTTGTAAATAAAGAACATGAAAAGCAAATGGACATCTCGGAATGAAGCCTGCGCCAGCAGACTTACCGTCGAACCCACTTATCTCGACCTCGGTTTAATCGCCAACACTATTATGTCGACGTTTTTGAAGTGGAACTGCTAAATTCTCTCTTTGTCTTAGCATTTTCTTCTCGGTTATGTCGATTTTTTTTGGAATTCCGGGATAATCCGGAAAAGTGGCGCCCCACATATGGCACCCCACATATGGCACCTGACATATGCCTTGTGTTTTTAACAAACATGTATGTACATTTTTATAGCATGCTGATCGCTTCATCAAACAAATTGCGGTAGCGCTGTTGTGTAAAAAAAAACTCCAAAAAACTCCAAAAACACGTGCATGTACATCTCATTTATAAACGCACATCGTGTGCATAAAGAAAATTTAAGCACATGTTAATATCTTGCCACCATATTGATTTTCGGTTATCACGATCATCGGTTATCTCGACACTTTTTGGAAAACCCCGAGGACGTCGACACAACCGGGTTCGACTGTATATTGTCATAGTGGTAATAAAATACGTTAGACAGGAAGTTGTCTAAAAACTAAAAGTATGTGCTACTAAGAAGATTACAAGCAATACAAGAATTTAGGTCTTATTGATTTGAAACTAGAAGTGGAAGGAAATTGGAGGGCAAAGTGGTACCAAAAATCTGAACTAATTTGCTTTAATTCTTGATTCTCCTTGGTTAATAGACAGAGTTAAGTCAGTGGCATTGGGACAGACAGGGCTAGTCGTAGTCAGTTCAATTGATATGGTAATTCGTCCTTCGAAAATAGACCAAGACCACTTTCATCCTCAGCTTTTTTGCTGGGGCTGAATCCGTCAGTGGGTGCGCAAATGTTCTGGTGCAGAGAGAGCAGGGGATGAATGGGACAACTGCAGGTACAACTTTTTTTCAGGGCTGTCTTTTGTGCTCTGCAATAGCTATTTTTTTTTAGCATAATGTTGCATTGAGCCTTCATGAATGGAGACGCATTGAGCCTTCATGAATGGAGACGCATTGAGCCTTCATGAATGGAGACGCATTGAGCCTTCATGAATGGAGACGCATTGAGCCTTCATGAATGGAGACGCATTGAGCCTTCATGAATGGAGACGCGCCACGAGTCTCCAACCTGCGCGGACTGTTCCCACAAGTCCGGGTCAATGTGTGTTTTTTTTAAAAATGTGTGGTTTCAGTGTGTCAGTCAAGCGTTTCTTCTGTCCCCCAGCTTGAGTTCACCATGAAATATTCTTTTGGGTAAGCGGTCATCTGGCATTCTCGCATTATGGACAGCACCGCATATTTTTTTTTTAAGGTGTTGTTAAAAGTGTATGAAGGGGAGACCAGCTTGGGCGAGTACGTGCGTGAATGGGATCTTGTCCTGCCATCTGATGTTGAGGCTTTGTGCAGACTCATCGTGTGAACGTTGTTAAAGCGATACAGACAGAGTTAGTCGTGGTCAGTCAAATTGATTTGGTCTTGGCTTAGTCATTGAAATTAATCTAGTCGAGCGCTCTTCAACTCGAACACACATTGCAGTCTGTACTCATTGTTACAGTGAACGGTTTGTCAGAGTACAACAAGAAGACAGGATTGCTAGCTAACGCAGCCCTCCATTACTGAAGTCTCCTGTGATTGTTTCACTCCTGTGTTCACCAGATGTTCGTCCTGATGTTACAGTGACCTGATCTGAGGTCGTGTGATGTGGTGGGTTTTAAAGGGGGGGGGGTGGGAATGGGACGGCTACCGGATATTGACTACATGCCTGAGCTTACACAAGCGGCTGTCAAATGAGCTTGTGTGCTAGTGCTACTGGCGGTTGTCAAATGTGATTGTGTGCTAGTGCTACTGGCGGTTGTCAAACGTGATTGTGCGCTAGTGCTACTGGTGGTTGTCAAACGTGATTGTGTGCTAGTGCTACTGGTGGTTGTCAAACGTGATTGTGTGCTATTGCTACTGGTGGTTGTCAAACGTGATTGTGTGCTAGTGCTATTGGCGGGTGTGAAATGTTCTTGTGTGCTAGTGCTAGGCCGTTTGTCAAATGTGCTTGTGTGCTAAAGCTACTCGCTGCGGTCAGATGTGCTTGTGTGCTAGTGCTACTGGCGGCTGACAAATGTGCTTTTGTGCTATTGCGGTTGTCAAATGTGCGTATGTGCTACTGGCGGAAGTCAGGTGTGATTGTGTGCTACTGTGGCAGTTAAAATCCGAGTGGCAGAATCCACAAAGTGGAACAAATTAAGATTTAACTTGGAGATCGCTTGTTGTCGGAGTGGGGACTTGGCAGAGTGGGAGTGGTATCGGTTTGTACAGGACCAAATCAACCTGATTTAGACAGAGAAACAAAATCATCAATGCAGTTTGGGAACCACTGAGATACGCGAATTTAATCTCAATTTTTGCAGCTTGTTAATTATTGTAAACGACAAGGAATTTTAAACTTTACATTAAAGCTTGGTTAAAATATAATCGAACACAGGGGTCTCAAACTCAAATTATCCGAGGGCCGCAGGAGGTAACGCATGAGTGAGACTGGGCCGCATTAAGTATTACACACAAAAAGATCGATTACAAATTTAATAGACGTATACACCAGACAAGTCAAATCATTCTCATCTAACCATGTAGCACTTAAAATTAAGCATTGTCAGTGTGAGCGATAATTGCCATAAGCTCCCTGTCTCCTGGCAGCTACTTGCATTTGTCGAATCCTTTTTTGTTGAGGAGCAGGTGGTCATTCCTGATCCATTGTCAGTGCTGTTGAACATGCTATTAAAACATGACTTGCGATGCAAAATAGATGTTACAGATTTTGCAAATCCAGCAGCGATGCTATTATTGCTACTCACGTTACTTTCCCCTAATTCTCAAAATATCGTATTCCTACTCTAACAATACCATTTATCTTGACTGCACATGACTCTTGAACCTTGACCTTGTTCCATGCCTTCAACACGATCGTACACATACCGCCCTAAAGTCATTTACGACAAACAGAATCCACAGGCGAAGAGAGAGACCAACTTTTGACTTCTCTCGCGCCAACAAAATGTGCGAACATTCTGACCAGCCATCAGCAGGGCTCAGACAGACACACATTAAATAAATATTATATTGTTAAAAACCTAAAAAAATGTATATAACTATTTTAATTGACACTCATTAAATTTGTTAAAAATAAAGTTATAACCAGTCAATTTTTAAGATTAAAATTTCAATATTGAAAACAAACCATGATTGTTGACGTCAAATAATGCAATCCCCCCTCCCTCCCCGTAGTCAGCAATTGTCAAACATTTCCACACCCAACCCTCTCGTATTTTGTTGACATAATTAATGGACGACCCCATACAGTTCACTGTGGATTCAATTTAATAGTTTTTGTCTCTTATTTCGTCCTTTTTTTTCTCTTCTTATTTCCTATGTCATTCTGTCAAGAGGGAAATACTTTAAAAATGTCTAGTCCTTTCATGGTGGATAAAAATATTTGAATGTTTTTATTTGCACGAGCTCTCTTAGTTCTTCTTAGCAGCAGTAAATTCTGGGTAAATATGTTGACTGACTGTTTGAACAGAATGATTTTTAGCATGAAAAGCCATAAATGGGGAAAAATGGAACCAATATAAGACCACGATTATCTCTATAATTATAATGCTGACGAGATATCACAAGATAGTGAAGTGGTGATGCGCCTAAAGGTGTAACGAAGTGCAAGGACAGATAATCTTGTAAAACCACAAACTAAAAATCGTAAAGAAATATCGCAGTACTTTCCCTTGTCCACTTTGAATTAATTGTTGACATGGGTATTGGGGGGGGGGGGGGGGGGGGGGGGGTGAGGACTCTCTTCTGTCCACCAGTTCTCTCTACTTGAGACTTGTCTCTGTCGTTTAGGACACTGTCCACTAGTTCTCTCTACTTGAGACATGTCTTTGTCGTTTAGGACACTGTCCACTAGTTCTCTCTACTTGAGACATGTCTTTGTCGTTTAGGACACTGTCCACTAGTTCTCTCTACTTGAGACTTGTCTTTGTCGTTTAGGACACTGTCCACTAGTTCTCTCTACTCGAGACGTGTCCATCCCTCCTCTTCCCCACCTTTAAAAAAAAAACAAAAAAACTCTATTATTATGGGGCCTTGTATGATCATTTGAGAGACTTTTAAGAAGAAAAATCCGTTTATCATAACATTCAGTAGATCACCTAGTGGACACAGTAGGTCACCTGGGGGACACATAAGGTCACCTGTACGTCACCTTGTGGCCACAGTAGGTCCCCTGGCGGACACAGTAGGTCCCCTTGCGGACACAGTATGTCGCCTAGTGGACACAGTAGGTCAACTGGTTGACACAGTAGCGCACCTGGCGGACAGACAACCATTAGGTCACCAGGTGGAAACACAGTCAGTGGGTCCCCTGGTGGACACACGGTTAGTAGGTCAGCTGTTGGACACACAGTGAGTAGGTCACCTGGTGGACACAGTCAGTGGGTCACCTGGTGGACACACAGTCAGTAGGTCACCGTGCAGCCACCGTGTAGTTTGATCTACTTAATATTCTTTATCCAATGATGACATCATGTTGTGCTCTGTGTTGAACTCGGAGTTGGGCGTGGGCGGCCCTGGCCGTTTCAACTGCAGAGGTTTTTTAGTGGGGCGAATAAAGCCTTGCCCGCCCCCCCCCACGCCCTGGGTGGCACTATCCCTAGGCACGACACTATGTGCTCTGCTCTGCATGCTGCTCTGTGCTCTGCTCTGTGCTCTGCTCTGTGCTCTGCTCTGTGCTCTGCTCTGCTCTGTGCTCTGCTCTGTGCTCTGCTCTGTGCTCTGCTCTGTGCTCTGCTCTGTATTCAGCTCTTTGTTCTGCTCTGTGCTCTGCTCTGTGCTCCGCTCTGTATTCTGCTCTGTTCTCTGCTCTGTGCTCTCCTCTGTGCTCTGCTATGTGCTCTGCTTTCTATTCTGCTCACTTGTATGTTCAATGTTTTTTTTTAAAAATAATTAATTGAAGGAAAATGAAAATTTAAAAAATAAATGTTTTTTTTTTTTTGTTTTTGTTTTTTTTTAATTTTTGTCAAAATACCATGAACGGACGACATTTTTGGAAATATAGCCTTTGTCCAATCACCGCGACTTGAAATGTTATTGTTATCTTAATGTCAATGTTCTTTTTTAATGTCCCTTACACCAGGGCTGCCACACCTTGGGAAATTTCCCAAGATATTGGGAATTCACTACCCCGTCCAAGACAAAAACTCATTATTTTTTAAACAATTCCCAAGATAATTTCCTTTTTTTAAAAAAAAAACAAAAAAAACTCATATATTATCATAATCTTGGAAAATATTTTGTCTAAATCTTGGGAATTTAAAAAAAAATTGAGTGGCAGCCCTGCCTTACTCTATAAATCGACTGGAAGCGGCTCGTGTAAATTGTGCGCCTTGAGCCCAACGCTCTTAAGCCGTAAATTATCTTTGTCCCCTTCCATCAGCCGAGAGGACGACCTTCGTCTTGTTTTTGTGACTGAGTTATCCCAACCTAATCCTCAATGTATCATTCATGATGTTTTTGTTATTGTCAAGTACACAAATAGTGGAACAAGATATTTTTAGGCTGGGCAAAGAAAATGACAGGACAATGAAACGGACGTTTCGGCCAGATGCCTTCTTCAGCAGACAAGACAATAATAAACAACACAATATATAAATTAAAAAAAAAAAATTTAAAAATTAAAACGTATGTTTTAGAGGACCTCAATAATGGCAATGTAGGTCAAAGCTCGGAACAGGAAGCGCCCTTTAATTTGGTAGAACGGAAGTTGAGAAACAAAGGCGCTTTATAAAAACGGAAGTTCAAGACCAAATTGTGCCCCCCCCCCCCCCAATAATTCTGAGTCGCGTGGTGTTAGGTTGATTGAATTTAAGCATTATTAATGTAAAGTTAATGCCATAATTTAAACTACAGAAAAGGAGCCAGGAACGGAGAGAAATTACGGTGTATTAGTGTAGGACATTAGAGTCGTGATGGTTTCATCTCACGTGCCCGAGTGTTTACATCTGTAGAAATGGGATGAAACATTGAACAACACTAGCCATCGTCCGGTTGGCATCTGAACAAAACAAACCCCACCTATCAACATTAAATGCAGGAGTCACAAAACCGAAAAATGGCGAAAGGGGGGGGGGGTGGAGGGGGGTGGGGGCTCCAAAAGTCCCTAGTAGAATTTTCACTTGCAACCTGATTGATGCCTCCCCCCCCCCCTAAAGACCTACCGAATTTTGGCTTCGCCCCCGAAAGTTGCCATTGTATCACTTTCGGCATAGTTTCGGTTTTAGCTGGGGGGGGTGGGGGGGGGGGGGGGCTCCAAAAGTCCCTAGTAGAATTTTCCCTTGCAACCTGATTGATGCCCCCCCCCCCCCCCTAGAGACCTACCGAATTTTGGCTTCGGCGCCGAAAGTTGCCATTGTATCACTTTCGGCATAGTTTCGGTTTTAGCCGAAACTGAAAAGTTGACTTTCGGTTTACTTACGGTTTCGGCAGAAAGTGATTGAGACTTTCGGCCGTCTGGCCGAAAGTGAAAAATGCCTTCGGTCTTCTACTAGATGTCAGATTTTCACTCTGACGGCTGGCAATCTGATATTAATTATTGCGCCACGTATTATGTCATCGGTAGTATATATATATAACAAATAATTTGCGACCACAGTTCACAGCTGCATGACTTGTCCAATATTTTAAGAAATGAAATTTCATTAGGGCAAAATGAAAGGTTCATAGGTTTATGGGGAAAAAAAACTATGGGGAATGGAAATATTTATATTATTATTATTTTATTCTTTTTAATTTCGGATCCCTAGGCTTTCTCGACACCATGAGTTGACCGCACTAGTGGGGGTGGGGGGGGGACACCAATCCTGGTGACGCCGCTGCACGCTTACTCTTGTACCCGAATTCGCTCGTTTCATTATTTTACGTGTTTTTTTTTTCTTTCAATATCTAATATCATCTACTTCACCCACAAAAACAAAACAACAAAAAAACCAAGCTAACAAACAAAACCCGATAAGAACAACAGATTCCTGTACTTTACACAGCTAGCAGTATTGGAAACGTCAACATTCTTATAATGACCTGTGCATTTTGAGTGATTTAAGTTAGGATTTTTAAAATTACAACACATTTTCATGAGCTTTGGCGAAAAGGCTGTTGGCAAAATGGCTGCCGACGAAGTGTCTGTCGGCAAAATGTCTGTCGGCAAAATGGCTGTCGGTGAAGTGGCTGTCGGCAAAATGCACAAGCAAAGAATTAGGTCAATTTTACAAACCAAAGAGATGTATAATTGTTCGTAGGCCCACCCAAAGTAACGACACTTAACAAAGATAGACTGCGCTTGGCAGGACACCTTGACAGGGCCGGCGCTACGGGGGTGCGGGGCCTTGGGCAAATTAAATTTTGCGAAGCCGATGATGTTAAATACCCAGGACGATATGTTTTAAGAAACGACATACTGGTTTTTACCGGTCAAAATGGACATTGAGAACTATAAATAGACACAGCCTGGCTATGTCAATATTGCATAATTTAATATTATAAGGGCTATGCGCGGACACCCCACAAACGCGGGATCTTGGGCAGTGTTCTTGATCGCCACCTCCTAGCGCCGGCCCTGACCTTGAGAGTATGCCGGGTTGTAGAGCAGCAAAAGTGATATACATGCAGAGACCTAGGGGCAGACGACTCACTGGGCTGTGGTTCCACTGATGATGATATCTGAATGGAAGGTTGTGGTGGAGCATGCCAGAGCCGTACATGTGCAGTAGTTCCACTATTAATGATGTCTGAATGGAAGTTTGTGGTGGAGCAGGCCAGGGCCCTACATGTGCAGTAGTTCCACTATTGATGATGTCTGAATGGACGTTTGTGGTGGAGCAGGCCAGGGCCCTTCATGGGCTGTGGTTCCACTGATGATGATGTCTGAATGGAAGGTTGTGGTGGAGCAGGCCAGGGCCCTACATGTACTGTAGTTCCATTGATTGATGATCCGTCCAGCTCCCCCCCCCCTAAAAAAAAAAAAAAAAAAAAAGATGATTATATAATAATCCCCACTCCCCCTCCCAAATCCCCCCCCCCCCCGGGCCATCTGGTCATTTGTACAACCTTCCATCACCCAACTGCCCAATGGCAACGTCCCTACCACATTCTTACGTGCATCATGAACAACTTAATGGTGTTCGCCAGCTCTCTAGAGTCACGAGCAACTTATACAGAGTTCAGAAAGGGAGAGAGAGAGAGAGAGAGAGAGAGACGGAGCTACAGGTTAGAATGTATATGTTCTTTAGTACGTTTGAACTTCGACAAACAATAATTGACAAGTTTCCAATACATTTTTCATACAAAGAACAAACGACATTTTTTTTTTAAAAATCCTTATTCTAAAAAAATGTACTAACAACAATTGAAACAACTGAACTAAGTGACCGTGTGTATACAAATTGGAAATCCGAGCGCGACTGGATAAGAGTACAAGTTGTAATTGATCTTGAGACACGTATATCCGTTCACGATGTTTCTAATGCACGTATTTGTTCCATTAAACACTTGAATCAGTGATTGATGATGCACCATCATTCAGAAAAAAAGCTATAACAAAACGTGTGCTTCTGGGAAAACCCAATCTCCCGAATTGACAGATATGCTTGTTTTGTTTGAATCAATCATTTACATTGAACATAAAGTTCTACATTTACATTGAACATAAAGTTCTACATTTACATTGAACATAAAGTTCTACATTTACATTGAACATAAAGTTCTACATTTACATTGAACATAAAGTTCTACATTTACATTGAACATAAAGTTCTACATTTACATTGGACATATAGTTCTATATTTACATTGAACATAAAGTTCTACATTTACATTGAACATAAAGTTCTACATTTACATTGAACATAAAGTTCTACATTTACATTGAACATAAAGTTCTACATTTACATTGGACATATAGTTCTATATTTACATTGAACATAAAGTTCTACATTTACATTGAACATAAAGTTCTACATTTAAATTGAACATAAAGCTCTACATTTACATTGAACATAAAGTTCTACATTTACATTGAACATAAAGTTCTACATTTACATTGAACATAAAGCTCTACATTTACATTGAACATAAAGTTCTACATTTACATTGAACATAAAGCTCTACATTTACATTGAACATAAAGTTCTACATTTACATTGAACATAAAGTTCTACATTACATTGAACATAAAGTTCTAAATTTACATTGGACATATAGTTCTATATTTACATTGAACATAAAGTTCTACATTTACATTGAACATAAAGTTCTACATTTACATTGGACATAAAGTTCTACATTTACATTGAACATAAAGTTCTACATTTACATTGAACATAAAGTTCTACATTTACATTGGACATATAGTTCTACATTTACATTGGACATATAGTTCTATATTTACATTGAACATAAAGTTCTACATTTACATGGAACATAAAGTTCTACATTTAAATTGAACATAAAGCTCTACATTTACATTGAACATAAAGTTCTACATTTACATTGAACATAAAGTTCTACATTTACATTGAACATAAAGCTCTACATTTACATTGAACATAAAGTTCTACATTTACATTGAACATAAAGCTCTACATTTACATTGAACATAAAGTTCTACATTTACATTGAACATAAAGTTCTACATTACATTGAACATAAAGTTCTAAATTTACATTGGACATATAGTTCTATATTTACATTGAACATAAAGTTCTACATTTACATTGAACATAAAGTTCTACATTTAAATTGAACATAAAGCTCTACATTTACATTGAACATAAAGTTCTACATTTACATTGAACATAAAGTTCTACATTTAAATTGAACATAAAGCTCTACGTTTACATTGAACATAAAGTTGTACATTTACATTGAACATAAAGTTCTAAATTTACATTGAACATAAAGTTCTAAATTTACATTGAACATAAAGTTCTACATTTACATTGAACATAAAGTTCTACATTTACATTGAACATAGGGTTCTAAATTTACATTGAACATAAAGTTCTACATTTACATTGAACATGAAGTTCTAAATTTACATTGAACATAAAGTTCTACATTTACATTGAACATAAAGTTCTACATTTACATTGAACATAAAGTTCTACATTTACATTGAACATAAAGTTCTAAATTTACATTGAACATAAAGTTCTACATTTACATTGAACATAAAGTTCTACATTACATTGAACATAAAGTTCTACATTTACATTGAACATAAAGTTCTACATTTACATTGAACATAAAGCTCTACATTTACATTGAACATAAAGCTCTACATTTACATTGAACATATAGTTCTATATTTACATTGCATTTAAAGCTCCACGAAAGAAAGGTCATTTATTTTTGACAGTTTCATTTCGTCAATGTCAGACAACAGTTGTCAGTCTATTTCCTATATCAGCCCATCAACGCCAGATTTTTTGAAATGGCGCTGTATTTTGTTGCACACTAGTTTGTTCAAATAAATAACCTTGCTTTTGTTAATTGCGCAAATATTGCTCCCCCCCCCCCCTTTTTTTTT
>CAXITT010000700.1:56871-84547 GCA_964033795.1 Lymnaea stagnalis | reverse complement strand
GGGGGGGGGAGACGAAGAGGAGTAAGTAATGTGCTATTTTTATACAGACAAGAAAGAAAGGGTGAAAATGGCCTCAGCAATAAAAAAAAAAATTTAAAAAAAGAAAAAAAAAAAAATTCAACGATCAACTTTGCTTGAATGCAGGGGGGGGCACGAAACAGGAAAGTGGCGGGGGTTGGGGGGGGGGCAGGTGTTCTTTACAAAGGTCAAGCGACAGCTCTTCCACTAAAAGACGGTGCTTGATTATGTGTCTATGATAAGGGCGAATCCAGAATAAATAAATAAATAAATATATATATAAATTTATAAATTTAAAATAATATTAATGGGAATGTTATTTTTAGCCTATCGTAATTCCAATTTAAACTTCTCCCATAGGAAAAGTTTAGGACTTATTTTGTGCATACCCACTTGTTTTTTCTGTTTCTGTCCACTCCTTAAGTCTATATTTGTACGGGTGGGGATGCCTGAGATCTCCATCGTTGCTACACATTACGTCTTTATAATACGTTCAAGATCAAATCCAGTCCCCTCCCGCCAAAAAAATTGTATCGCTTGTCACTGTTCCTCTTAAAGGCGCGAGACCCCTTAAAATGTCGGGGACCTAACATGCGCAGGGGCCTTAGGCACGTGCCTCAATTTGTCTTCTGTGTGATTTGGCACTTGACAGAGGTCATTTAGACACAAAATCTCTATCATCTTTGGTTAACGTTTAACTTTAAAAAAAATAAAGTGTGGTGGTTGGTGGCTGGAGCCCGTCTTTATCCATCGCTACCACCATGGGTAGTTTAGTTTGAAACTGTTTAGTTTTTAAAAAGAATTAACAAATAAATGAACATTTGCAGTATTTAAAATAACAAACTCTAAAAAATTACGATTTATTATGTAGGATGTAGGGAACAAAATGAATCAGGCAATTAAGTTTTTTTAAGTGAGACATATGCTATCACTTTGAGAACCACAACATTATCTCTTGTTTGTTATTGCACTGTGGTCGAGCCGCATGCGTCATGACCTACTTTCCCGTCATGGCCGACTTCCGGCAAGCCAATGGTAACAGGTGATCGACCGACATTCGCTGGGAAGCTGTTAGCAGAGGAAAAAAGTTGAGAGTGTGTACAGGCATGTGTGCTGGTATTCGTGTTGATTGGGGTCATTCTAGGGATGTAGATGAGTTGGACGGATTCTGTAATTGTGTGTTCCTTCCTCGGATGTGATTCGTTTTGTGTAATGGTGTGTAGATAGTCAGGATAGTGATAGATTCTCGGTTCTGTGTTGGCACTACTGCTCACTGCTGTATTATAATTTATTATTAATGATTTGGCCCAGGCTGTGTACCATTAATGTCATTGTGCAAGTACCCCCGGTACTATTAGGCTATAAATAGAATATATATAGGCTATTAGTAGCCTAATCTAAATTTAATATTTCGAGCTGATGGCGTAGTGTAGCCAGTTTAGGGCTCATTCAATTTTAAATTTGTATGAGGCTATTCCTTAACTTTACTCCAGGCTGTACTGTAGACATAGTGTTATTTTCCTTTGTTAGCGCCTAGCGTCTGGATTGTTTTTCTATGTTAAATTAAAAATATCCTTTTGATTTAAACTTAAACATTTAGGCCATGCCATTTTGAAATTGTGAAATGTAGAATTTAGCACTGCAGGCCATAGCCATAATTTATAATTATAATGTGCGAATGGGAATCTAATAATTTAATAATAATAAGTGAATTGGACGAATTGTAGTCTGTAGTAGTATGAAGCTTCAGTAACTAGTGTATTACTAAGTTTGTATTATACGGTTTAGGCATATGCTATGCCTATAACTATAGTTATAACTAATACTAATGAAGAAAATTTATTCTTCCATTTTACATGGAGGAACCAATGCGTTTCGTGCGTTAAATTTCACTCCAACCAGGATCTAGGAAATGAAATGCGTCTCTATAGACTATAGTTTTTAATTTTTAGACTAGCCTATTTTGTTGTTCTAAATTTATGTTCATTGAAGGTTATGTATAAGGATAAGGATGGGATCGTTTAGCTGTGTTAGCTGATGATTCTGTAATCTATATTATATTAAAATTAAGTCGTCTTATTCACGCAGTCCTGTTGTAATTAATTTGAACCTTGACAGTTTTAGAACTAATGAATATGTTTCATTTAAGTATGTATAACATAGTCTTAATGTATCTATTTTAAAATGTACCAATCAGTTTTAGTTAGATGATTGACCTCTTCTATCCACTCCTTGTCTGTCCACCTCTCTTCTTCTGTGGTCCGTCCACCCCTTGTTGTATATCAGGTGTTTGGCTAAAAATGCTCACCAAGATGGGCACACTTTCCTTTTCGTTCCTCAAGCTTTAATGAGCATTTATTATTATTGATTTTCTCTTACAATAAAAAAAACCACAGTTGAAGCACGGTATAAAAATTAGTACCCCCCCCCCCCCCCCAAAAAAAAAAAAAAAAAAAAAAAAAAAAAAACCCAAAAAAAAACAAAAAGGAGAAAAAATTTTTGGGGGGGGGGGTGGGGGGGGGCCGGGGAGAGGGGGGGGGGGGGGGGGGGGTGGGGGGTAGGTTCAGGGCTGTCGATAGCGTTCACACATGCACGATTTAAGACTCCAATAGAAATGAACTCATTGCTATTGCTGTCTAGGTTCAGGGCTGTCGATAGCGTTCACCCATGCAAGATTTAAGACGCCAATAGAAATGAACTCATTGCTATTGCTGTCAGAATTAATCAGTCACTGTTAATGTAAAGGTAATCATTTTTTTTTGGGGGGGGGGGGTGTCACAAAATAGGACAAATCGTGTCTTGTAATATTTGGGTGGCCCCCAATCAACTTAGAGGAGGGGGTGGGGGTGTCAGCGATGAGGACATTTTTTTGTCTACTAATATTTGGATTAACCTCCTCAAGCTATGTCACATGCTTGAAGATGATTGGTTCAGATGAGTAAACATAATTTGTCGTTGTAAGTAGCCCCGTCTATTTACGCACACAAGTTCATCTTGCTAATGGAGAAAACTTTCCAGTGGGTCAGTGCCTTAGCTGAAGTAGACTTTTTGTGACTTCTCGCTATTATATTATGGTGAACTTTTTTTGCTGTTGTGTCTGCGCCAAATGTTCAACATTGTTTTTAACCACGGGATATGCATAATAAGTTTCGAATAAGTTTAGTACACTATACAATTGTTTGCACTGTGTCTAATTGGGTCAGAATAAGCTAGTTAATTTCAAAACCATTAAACTCGGCTGCGAAGTTAAGTAGATTAAGAATGTGCTTTCAAACAATGGGGAAACAAAATACTAGCTTCATTCTCTCACACACAAATCGCGGTATGTCACGGGCATTTTTTTTTGTTTGTTTTTGCAACACCCCGGATTTTAACCCCCGACCCATCTCGGTTTAAAGAAATTCCCGCAACCCCACAATAGAAATTTCAAATATAAATGAAAAAACCCCAACAAAAACAAAACAACACCTATATTTTCTGGGTCTTCTCGCACCCGCCGACACTGCCTCCCGCACTCCAGGATTCCCGAAGCCTTATGGGGTGTGGGCGACCCTGGTTCAGAGACCCCCACTGTAAACCTCATAATATATTTTCACCCAACCCAAGGGAATTTCGTTTCCATTTGCGTCTCCTTCGTTCTTCTTCCTCTCAAAGTCAAAGCTAATTAAGCCCCCCCCTCCCCGGCTAATACCGTACCCGTTAAATTGGGATATGACGTCACCAGGTCAAGACTGTATGCCACGTAGGCGATCGCTGTGTTCGATGCGTGTTGAAGTGGTTGATCCAGGACATCGCTGCTATGCTAACACCAAGGCGATGGCGCCGTTTCACCTCACCCAATAACTTGGGGGTGGGGGGGGGGGGGGACGGCTTAAAAAAATTTCGCTCAGCCTCGATAACGACCGCGCGATTACAATCTGTTTGATAATAATGTGTTGAAGTGGTTGATCCAGGACATCGCTGCTATGCTAACACCAAGGCGATGGCGCCGTTTCACCTCACCCAATAACTTGGGGGTGGGGGGGGGGGAGACGGCTTAAAACAATTTCGCTCAGCCTCGATAACGACCGCGCGATTACAATCTGTTTGATAATAATTATTTAGTTGCCTGGATAATAATGATAAAATTGTCTGGATAATAATGATACAATTGCCCCATCTGACTGTTTGATACCGGCAATTACTGCCTTAATATTTGTGCCTTACTTGAAGAGTTGGTCTGATGACTGGCCTTTAGTAAGGAACAGTTACCATGTGCCAAATGACATTGGCATTTTTACATTTATGTCAGACGCAGCATCTCTACGTCAAGTTCAATATTAATGCAGATTTTTAAAAAAAAAAAAGTTACTTTAAAGGCTCAGTTAAGTTTTTTTTTGTTTAAACCTGGTTTCTAAATTAATAGAAATAAGTATAAATATTTATGTTGATGCATTTTAGATGTTAAAGCAAGAATTATGAAAACAATAAATATACAAATATTATATAACAATAAAATAATGCACAACATTAGATGGTTTTGGAACATTGGGTACCGTTACACATTTTGTTGCATATTACCTTTAAAAAAAAGTTACTTTCATAGTTCATAAAATCAGTTTAATCTGACTTTTTTCGTTTCAAAAATAAATAAATAAATACTGAATTGTTTGCTGAAATGAAAGAAAAGTTTTGCAGTGGGTTACATTGTTGATATGTTGAATTGTAGAACTAACAACCTGCTGTCCTATGTTTCAATAGATCTTGACATTTGTGTAAATAAGCAACTCTCACTGTGATATCCCCAAACTAAACTGGCCTGGACTGCTATTGACATCTGGATATAGTCTCACAGAAAAGACGGTCATAGAAGTGTTCCTAGTTTTTTCCCCGCTGGAATGTGATATAAAAAAAATTGAAATTGAGCTTTCATTTCTTTGTGATTTCATGATGGATAGTAAATGAACACTGTGATTTATTGCTGGATACAAAATTGGATATAGTGGATATTGTTGACGATGTCCAGTGGTTATGGAGTAGAATTTGGATCCAAACATACTTAGGTGAGTTGATGTTTTCTATCTAAGATAAAATTATGATTTTTTATGGGCAAATGCCACAAATGTTAAATCCAGAATGGAAATTCTGGTCTTTGGCGGTTTTGTATTTGACCCTCTTCTTTTTCACTCAAAACAGCACACACTCTTTGAATACTAGATCTTGAAATGTCATTGTATGTATGTACACATATTTAAACATAACGTGTATGTTAAAAGACTCGGATTTCTTTGCTCATCTCTACCACCGGAGCCACTTTTTTCTGTGGCCGCTGTCTACTACCCAGCAGAGCAATTAAGTAGATTTCCAACGATATTCCCTGCACATCAGGGGGTCTCCGATTAGAAGGGACCTATATGGGTTACATTCGTTCATCTGCGAGGTGCTCGAAAAAAGGGTATATTTACGGGCATATGTCCGTGTGCATGGTGTCTTCCCAAATTAAGAACTCATTCAAAATACGGGTTTGGAAGGAAGCTTTTGGCAGTAAGGGTTTGGAAGTAATGGTTTGGAAGTAATGGTGTTGAAGTAATGGTTTGGAAGTAATGATGTTGAAGTAATGGTTTGGAAGTGATGGTGTTGAAGTAATGATTTGGAAGTAATGGTGTTGAAGTAATGGTTTGGAAGTGATGGTGTTGAAGTAATGGTTTGGAGGTAATGGTGTTGAAGTAATGATTTGGAAGTGATGGTGTCTGAGTAATGGTTCGGAAGTGATGATGTTGAAGTAATTGTTTGGAAGTGATGGTGTTGAAGTAATGGTTTGGAAGTGATGGTGTTGAAGTAATGTTTTGGAAGTGACGGTGTTTGAATAATGGTTTGGAAGTAATGGTGTTGAAGTAATGGTTTGGAATTGATGGTGTTGAAGTAATGGTTTGGGAGTGATGGTGTTGAAGTAATGATCTGGAAGTGACGGTGTTGAAGTAATGGTTTGGAATTGATGGTGTTGAAGTAATGGTTTGGGAGTGATGGTGTTGAAGTAATGATTTGGAAGTGACGGTGTTGAAGTAATGCTGTGGAGGTAACGTTGTTGAAGTAATGGTTTGGAAGAAATGCTGTTGACGTAATTGTATAATTTGAAGACCTTATCTCCCCATTCGATCCATTGAACCACCACACACACACAGAAGTCTGCGTGCCATTCAATCTATCGAACGTATTCAATCCATCGAACCTCCGCACAACATTCAGCGTGTCATTCAATCCATCGAACCTCCGCACAACATTCAGCGTGTCATTCAAGCCATCGAACCTCCGCACAACATTCAGCGTGTCATTCAAGCCATCGAACCTCTACACAGCAGTCTGTGTGCCATTCAATCTATCGAACCTCTACACAGCAGTCTGCGTGCCATTCAATCCATCGAACCTCTACACAGCAGTCTGTGTGCCATTCAATCTATCGAACCTCTACACAGCAGTCTGCGTGCCATTCAATCCATCGAACCTCTACACAGCAGTCTGCGTGCCATTCAATCCATCGAACCTCTACACAGCAGTCTGCGTGCCATTCAATCCATCGAACCTCTACACAGCAGTCTGCGTGCCATTCAATCCATCGAACCTCTACACAGCAGTCTGCGTGCCATTCAATCCATCGAACCTCTACACAGCAGTCTGCGTGCCATTCAATCCATCGAACCTCTACACAGCAGTCTGCGTGCCATTCAATCCATCGAACCTCTACACAGCAGTCTGCGTGCCATTCAATCCATCGAACCTCTACACAGCAGTCTGCGTGCCATTCAATCCATCGAACCTCTACACAGCAGTCTGCGTGCCATTCAATCCATCGAACCTCTACACAGCAGTCTGCGTGCCATTCAATCCATCGAACCTCTACACAGCAGTCTGCGTGCCATTCAATCCATCGAACCTCTACACAGCAGTCTGAGTGCCATTCAATCCATCGAACTTCAACACAGCAGTCTGCGTGCCTTTCAATCCATCGAACCTCCACACAGCAGTCTACGTGCTATTCAATCCATCGAACCTCCACACATCAGTCTACGTGCCATCCAACTCACAAAATCTACTCGTCACACGATACAAAATTACCACATCATTCCTCCCCCCCCCCACTCGCCCCTTAACTTCCCGGTTACCACAATCAGTACCGACACCAAGTTGCCAATCACGTGTCAAGTTTGACATTCAACTAATGGCTGCATATTACGTCCAAATAGGTTTGCCCGTACCCTCAAAACACCATTTATTTACTTGATATTACTCTTATGTTTTTTCCCCTTCTGGTTCTCTCTTTAACTAACTCTTTCCACCTCTCTCTATTTCTCGTGCTCTCTCTCTCTCTATATATATCACTCGTTCTGTCTTTCCCTCCCTCGCCCCCTCTCGCCATCACTTCCCTATGATGCCTTATCTTCCATCTGCCCCATTCCGCTGTCGCTATGTCACCATGACCTTTCATCCCATGAGACATAATTTCTTCACGAATTTCAGTTGAAAACATGTTAACAAATAATGCCTTTTCTGTTTTGTCCGAGTTGTTACAAAAAGTACCGGTACAATTAATAATGCCTCTACTGTTTTGTCCAGCCAATTTGTTACTTAAGGTACCGGTACAAGTAACGATAAAAGTTTTTAAGTGCTCCCGGTAGTGCCCCCCTGTAATACCATCAATGCTATTCAATTTTTTTTTTTAAATCCCCGTCATTCTTAATGATGCCATTTATGGTCGCATTACCTAGCCGGTTTCTCATTTCCCGGGTCTTTGCTTATCCCGAGAAAACGGGATAGAAGTAAATCTCATCCCGGGAAATAATTTATTCCATTAAAATATATTATAAACCGAATCGAACCAGACAAGAGTGTTTTTTGAAATGATTGCATAGCTGGTATTGACTCGTCATGAATGAACAGCGGTGTTAAGGTTAGTTGGAAGGTTGACGACGCCATTAAAACACACACACATACAAGAACATTTTATCATAAATGTAGGTCCCCGGGTTTTAAAGTGATGGGAAACTTTGCCGGGAAGTGTTGGCCTACAAAACTGGTGCGGTGACCCGTTCGAGACTGGTAGTTCCTGCATCTAAGGAGATGAGTGCAGCAAAATAGGGGAAAACCCGATAAAAAAAAAGGAACGCAACAAAGCAAGGTATCTAATCTCTCGCTCTTTTTTTTTTTTTTTTTTTTGTTTCTTTTTTTTTTCTTTTTCTAATCTCTCGCTCTTTTTTTTTTTTTTTTTTTGCGTTCCATTTTTTTCAGGTTTTCCCATAATTTGTTTTACTCATCTCCATTTTTATGCTAACCTGATTTGAGTCTATTCCCTTTATTCCCATAGTTTCTGTAGCTGTCGTGTTAAAATCAACAAATTTAAATTCATGTTATTTTTAAAAAATAAGACTTCAACAAGATATTTAATTACAATGTGTCCGGAACAAAAAGGGCACTCTGTTTATAATGATGTAAAATAATTATACATTTAAAAAAAAAAAATTATTCCAAAACGCATTTCAATTTTAACACAATGTTAATTAAAAAAAAAAACAAACAATTAAAACAAATGAAACTAAAGTTTGTGTTTGGAGTGTTCAATATGAGCTCCAACACGGGCTTTAAGACGCGCTTGCCATTGACCAGTCGTTATCAAATGTGTAGCTTCTTATTTCCGGACACAGGGTGTATTTAACACACAGGATAAATATAGAAAGAAAGACATTGAGATGATTGACCAGGTAACAGTACGTCTCCCCTTTGTCGAGCACATCTGCTCTCTCGAAGTGTGTGGTTGTTCGTGCCGTGAGTGGGCAGGAATTTTCAAGCCGTTAAATTTTTCCTTTCTTATTATTGTGCATTCTTACTGTATCTGTATAAAGTCGGAGTAGTTATCCACTTCCCTCCACCTCCCGGCCCTGTGGCAGGAATCAATGGATTATAGATCAGTGGTTCTCAACGTTCCTAAATCCACGACCCTTTAATGCAGTTCCTCATGTTGTGGCGACCCCAACCACAAAATTATGTTCGTTTATACTTAAAAAACTATAGAATTGCTTATTTACACATATTATGTGTTTTCCGATGGTCTTAGGACCCCTGGGAAAGGGTAGTTCCACCCCAAAGGGATCGCGACCCATAGGTTGAGAACTGCTGTTATAGATGGATCACTTGAGTGTGTTCAGGTGACTTGATACATATTTGTCTCATGGTCAGTTCAGTGGTAGCTGGTCAGTGTAGGGGTCGCTGGAGTACACTGACCTCATGCAAAGTAACAGCACTCCGGGTCGCCCAGTCACGTGGGTGATGCACAGGTCGGCTGGGCCTCCGGCTGGCAGGGAGAGCGGGTGGGTGGATAGAAAGGACGAGGAATGTCACAAGCGATTTCTGCATTTCAGCACTCGGGAGTCAGACAGAGGTCAGCCTGTTTACAGGTCTTGTGCAGGGGCTGTGATATGCCTAGAAACGTCATGGATGGCTTCGTTTTAAACTGAGGTCATGATAGAAACACAAACGCTATTACTAAGTATTACCTGGTCATTCTGTAACAACCGCGGATCCCCCACGCCCAGTCGAGTCCAGCTCTCTTGGACATCTCATTATTAATGGGATATACATTACGCCAGTGTATTCTTTAACTTAAAGATTTGCTAACGGTGAGCATGGTAAGCGTTGGAGGGGGTTGAGTCGCGCGCCCAAAGTGTGCCCGAAAAGGCAACCCGAGTTGACCGGCTCCCCGAAACCTGACCTCATTTCCGATTGTGTCCATTTGCCCAAAAGCCCCGCGGGTCCTGGCGCCGTTAGGGTCGGGCTGTTTCTCTCTCCCCCCCCCCCATCCTCGCCAGGCCGTTTCTTTTATCCTTTGTTGTCGCCGTTTCCCGCCAGGACAGGACATCAACAAAGGATGCATGGATCATTGGAAGGTACCGACCAGGCCATTTATCATTCAGTGGATACTATCCAAGGGTTCTCATCGGCCACCAACTTAAAACGAACGAAGTTTTTTTTCTTGGAGCCGTTTTACTTACCGTTATAAGGTTTAACAAATGTAATATGTGAAACATTTGGCCCGTAATATGAAAAATAGGTAATGAACGACCGAAAACCCATAGACGCCGATAGACAAAGAAAAAATGATACTTAAGCTAGTGCTGTTAACAGTAATCAGTTTATTTATACTAACAATTTTGATATAAAAAAATCAAATGTATATAAATAAAAACTCTATTAACGTACAGCTCGTGAATACGCATAGCAATAGAAAGGCAAAGATATCAATTCACATGTACTCAGCGAAAGGCTTTTAAGACCTGCAAGCTCTTTGCATCTCACGTGCGTCTACCGTATTTATAGTCAGTGAATTAGAACTTTCAAGAATAGAAAGTCCAGAAACCCCCAAGTCAGAGAGTGGTTTCTCCCTCTTTGTGGACCAGTGGTGCACAACCTTCCTAATGCCGCGACCCTTCAAAGCAGTTCCTCATGTTGTGGTGACCCCCAACCATAAAATTATTTTCGTTGCTACTTCATAAATATGTGTTTTCCGATGGTATTCGGCCACCCACAGATTGAGAACCGCTGATTTAGACCCTTCTGGCAACATAGGCCAACTTTCCCAAAATCAAGAGAGTGGGGGTGAGGAGGGGGGACAGGATGTTGCACCAGATTAATTGATGACGACATTACAATAACAACACTGGAGACAAGTGATGCACGCCAAGGCTCTACGCCATGCAGGGTGAAACAAAAAACTAGGTCAACACACAGGCCACAACAGCAAATGCGCCGTTTAATGGGTCTACACTTGACTCTCTTTACTGCATATCTAGCTACAGAAATCTTGTTATTATGAAAGATTTGTTACAAATGCCTTAAAAAGATAGATATGTTTCACCATGTCGTAGTTTATCAATGTAGGTCCCAAGAGAAAGTACCACCTCTTCAGAATTATCATTTTCGGCACCATGAGAAAGTACCATCTCTTCATTCTTATTGTAGGCCCAAGAGACAGTACCATCTCTTCAGTCTTATCATTTTCGGCCCATGAGAAAGTACCATATCGTCAGTCTTATCATTGTAGGCCCAAGCGAAAGTACCATCTCGTCAGTCTTATCATTGAAGGCCCCAAAAGAAAGTACCATCTCGTCAGTCTTATCATTGAAGGCCCCAAGAGAAAGTACCATCTCGTCTTATCATTGAAGGCCCCAAGAGAAAGTACCGTCTCGTCAGTCTTATCATTGAAGGCCCCAAGAGAAAATACCGTCTCGTCAGTTTTATCATTGTAGGCCCCAAGAGAAAATACCGTCTCGTCAGTCTTATCATTGTAGGCCCCAAGAGAAAGTACCATCTCGTCAGACTTGTCGTGGAGTGTTTACAAAAAAAAATATGGGACAGGGTCAGTGAAATGTAGATCAGTTGAGTAAACGGAACATTGATTGGTTGAACCGTCTCACTTTAATTACACCTGTTCATAATTTATGTTGGTCACGTGTCTTATTGGAGGGGAGAGCTCCAGGCTGACATGTTTGCACACACAAATTTTCTACCCACTACATTCGTTTTTTTAATGTTTGAAATGCTGAAGCTAATGTTCCCAACCACCCCCCACACACACACCTTTTTCTTTTCCGTCCACGCCGTTGTTTGGTAAAGACGTATCTAATATATCTCCCACAATCCCTGCCCCCTAGACCAAAACACCTAGACCAAAACACCTAGACCAAAACACCTTGACCAAGGACTGTTACAATTTAAAGGCAGAGTATGGTTTGCCTAGTTTTGGTTTAATGTTTTTTTTTAGGGCAGGCGTGACCGGCTATGACATGCATGCGTGAGATTTATCGCCTACTGTTATGGCGCAGATATCGTAATATGAAACTATCTATTGTCTACTGTTGTAGCTCATATAACATACTTGGAACTATTAAAATTTATTGGTGACGAGAATTTATTTAGGATTGCAAGGATTCTACAGATTTATCAAATTTGGATGAAAACGGCCAAGGATGTTCGTCTTCGCAAGCAAGGCATTTGGCTGACTGTTGAGGTTTGTTGCAACACGACTGAATATTTCGCCGGGCAAGGGAGAGCTGGAAAAAAATGTGTGTGTGGGGGGGGGGGAGAGGGGGGTGGCGGTGATTAAGGGTTTAACCCATGACGTCAGGAGACAGAGGTGGACTCAGTTACACAGTAGTGCCATGCCACATTTCAGGTCAAGGTTATCGCTTGGTGTTGGTGAATATGAAAAGCTTTGTGATTAGAGTAATCTGCATTTCGTATAGCTTCGCTTTCATTAGTCCCTCAATTATTAATAGCAGCAGCCTTCCACCAAGACCTCTCAATAAAGCTTTTCTGATCCCCCCCCCCCCAATAAATAAATAAAACAATAAAAATAAAACAACAAAGAAACAAACAAACCCCACCGAGTCCTTGAAGACCCCAACCCGGATCCTTTGAAGACCCCTTCTATAAAGCTCATGAAGACACTTTAAAAAAAAAAAACTTCAAGTGCGATCCCCTATGCCCTATATTACCGTTATATACACCACAACCCCCCTCCCCATTTCAGCGTATTTGATAAAGAAATCACTGATAGTTTGGACCTTTTCCTTCAAGGACACGACTTATCGGGCCCACAGCACGTGTACACCATAGACCAGGCCTGCACAACTCAAAATGTAAGGCGGGCCGTAAAACTTTATGAAAACCTTGTGCGGGCCAAAACCAAGTAGGATAGGGCTTGTGTGGACCTCAAGAAAATAGGACGGGGAACGCTATTAAGAAAATAAAAAAGAATAAAGACTATTTCGTTGCTTCGCGGACCATAAAATGGGTGCTGGCGGGCCTCATGCGGCCCGTATGTTGTACAGACCTGCCATAGACCAAGCCAGGGGAATACTGACTGCAATTTTAAGTTAACCCCACATACTCAGCGACGGTCATATTAATTATAAAGCTGACCATCACCAGCAGGATATTTTTACCGAATCTGATGTGGATACATTCACATCTAAGGTTTCTTTAGAGCCGCCAACGAAAGCTGACATCTGGTTCAGGAAGTTCGTTGCAAATTAAATTTATGAGGGGGGGGGGGAAGGGGAGGGCCAATTTCCCCATTTCTCACTGGCACCCAAGGGCGTCTACACAGAGGGTGGTGTACACTCCCCTGCTGCCACCAACGTTAACAATATTTCACTAAATGAATAAGTAAATCCCCGTTTAGCATTTTTAACCAACTTTAAAAAACAACAACTTTAGTTCGAACACATTTCTTTCATACAAATTTCCGGTTTCGGAGTCAAGCCAGTCGCCAAGAAAATACGATACTTTTGTGATGATATCATTCGACCCCTGGATCCGCTTCACCACCGTTAACAACAACAACCAAAAACAAATAACCCAAAAAACAACAAAAAAAACAACCTATCTGACCAATAAGGCATCAGTTTGATATCCCCATCCGTGCAACCGCCCTGTCAAGTACAGTACTACGGCACCGACAATTATTTTAGACTCCGGTATGGCTACTCCTGACCCCGCTGTAGATGCCTAACCTAGACTTCAAAATTAATTCTTCTCCATCTAACAATAGCAAGTTGGGAATGTGTGCCTTACAAAAGTCCACGGCGACAAGGTCAGAATGCTCTGTTTAACAATTCACGACAACAGCTTGAAGCAAGTCTAGCGTGACCTTGATCTCGTATATGTGATGACAAACCACAGTTTAAAATTCGTATTAACAGATGCTGTTACATAAAGTTGGGCTAAGCATAGCTAAACTGTGTTGTTGAATCACGAGGGCATTTTGGCAGGGCTGCTGAGATGGGAGCAATCATTTGTGTGTGTGCACTTTATGCGTCTAATTAGTATCCCGCTCTTAGCAGGACTGATCAGATGGTGCGAAACAGTGTTGCACTCTACGCTTGGTATCGATATCCGACTTCGTTGTTGGACGTCAGCTGTGGAGTTGTTGCCCGTTCGAGGGTTACGTATAAAATGACTTTACAAATGGCGCTTGTGCAGAATCGCGTTACAACTAGAGCTTACAAAGAGTGACGTTTTCAAAATCTTTCTCTAACTCCACCCTCTCTGTCTCCTCCCTCTGTCTCCCCCTCGCTGTCTTCCCCTCTATGTCTCTCCCTCTCTGTCTCCCCCTATTCTACCCCTCTCTGCCCCTCCCCCTCTTTCTCCCCTACCTCTCTGTCCCCCTCCCCCTCTTTCTCCCCTCCCTCTCTGTCCGCCCTCCCTGTCTGTCTCCCCCTCTATCTGTCTCCCCCTCTCTACCGCTCTCTCTGTCCCCCCCCCTCTTTCTCTCCTCCCTCTCTGTCTCCCCTCCCTCTCTGTCTTCCCCTCTTTCTGTCTCTCCTCTCTCTCTCTTTCTCTCTCTCTCTTTCTTTTGAAATGTCCTCCGTCCTTTCTGGGATTTGTCTTTAATTAACTTCAAGGTTATTCAAAACGACAAGCCTAACAAAAGAATGTATGGATTTTGACCGCCCCCCCCCCGCCCGGCCCGACCCCCTCCTTTCTTTCTCATGGTATAACGACTCGCCGAGCAAACGTTTTTAAGAGCGGTTTGAAAAAGCTTTTAATTAAAGCATGTTTAAGGAATCCCTCTAAGTTGTGGACGAAGTTCGTGTGATATGGGAATTCCCCTGTAAGCCGCATGTTACTCTGATCAAATCTTGGTGTGATTGTTTAGTGCTGTCTCTTCCAAATTTCTCATGTAGCTTTTGGACGTAATGTATTTGACATATAGAATATAAAATACTAGGGCTTAACCGGGGCCAGGTTTCTTTGTTTACACCGGGTCGGGGTATTTTGAGAAAATACCTGAAGTGTCACCAAATAAAAAAAAGAAAAAAGAGTTAAGTTCTCATTTTTTTTATAACATATGCCGGCCTTTAAACAATAGGCGTACATACATTCCTGCACCCTACCTTCCGACCTTCAAAATAATAGTCGCCCCCCACCCCCTAAAGAAAAGAAGAACACTGTTTTTAATTCAACTGGCACGCATGAAGCTCACTTCGTGACAGTTTTTTTTCCCACTCAGTGCTATGAACAGACCTGTGTACCCCCACGCTTTAGCCATACTGACTACGTTTTAAGCCTTAGACTACGGCATTACGACGAGCGTTAAAAAAACAAAAAAAAAACCTTCTCTTTGGGGAGTTTTTTCGTTTGTTTTGTTTAATTTTAATTTAAAAAATAAATAAATTGGGTTGTTTCCAGTAAAAGTTTACTGCATATTTTGTGTCAACACCGTATTGTGATTGGCCGTTGCGGCCTCGATTTCAATGAACCAACTAGAGTATTTTTCTTTTGGAGTATTGCGTTAACACTCAACTGCCAATGTGCTTGCCTAAGAACTTTACTCATCCTTAAGAAACAAATCGTAGACCATATCCTGTATATTTATTTGTGTTAAATTAAGCAGTTGAGTGGATTTCCTTACACACCTTTTTTCTTTTCTTTTTCTTTTCTTTTTTTTTTTTTAATTGCAAACCAGCGCGCACCCCCCCCCCCCCCCCCCTCCGATTGTCCAAACAACTCTCTGGAGCTTGAAACTACGTTTTTGAGAGCAGAAAGCTACACTTGCACTAACCCAGGGGTCAACTGGTTTGTATTTATATAAACCCCGTGGACTTGGGGGAGGGCCGGATGTGAAGAGGAAGCAGGGCACAGCAGGAGTAAAACATATGTAAAAGAGATGGAGCTTGGTTAATAGGAAATGATTTAATTGGAGCCGCAATAAAGACCCATTCTCGGAGATCAAATCCGTTTGAACAGAGACCCAAGACTCTGAACTTCTCCCAAACGTAAATGGGTAGTGTGAACAGTTTTCCACAGGCTGTTTTTCAATGCTAAAGCTAATTCTTAAAACGAGCAACGTTGGCTTCAGCTGTTCTTAAACTTATCTGCCCCCAACACAGGCACGGACATTTTTTGCTATGACGTTTCGGCGCTCCCTTGTCTTGGACATTCATTAGGAACCGGAAACTGGCACAGCGTCCACGCGTCTTTCGGTCGTGGGTTTGTGCTGGACAGAGACACGAAAGAGGCAGACGACAGGGGATATAAAGGAGACCGTTGGGGTGGGGGCCGGTGTGGGGTGATGTAATGGACTAGTGCGGTGGTTGTCATGGGATTTCAGTGATGTCTATGGTGTGGTGTGGGTAGTGGGGTGATGTAATGGACTAGTGCGGTGGTTGTCGTGGTGTGGTGTGGGTAGTGGGGTGATGTAATGGACTAGTGCGGTGGTTGTCATGGGATTTCAGTGATGTCTATAATGTGGTTTGGGTAGTGGGGTGATGTTATGGACTAGTGCGGTGGTTGTCATGAGATTTTAGTGATGTCTATGGTGTGGTGTGGTCATCATCATGTGATGTCAATGGATTGGTGTGGTCATCATCATGAGATGTGTATGGGGAGCATATAAACGCCAAACAGACGCCTGTTGTGTTTTAGTTGAAGTTATTTCCAAAAAGAAAGAGTTAAGCAAAAATAACCACTGTTACAACCTACTCTAACTCGCTAACTCTCAACACCATGTTCTGTTTGCCGACTTCCACCCTGCGCCGATTCCCTGCCCCTACTCAGCTCCCTCCTAGCTCCGTCTCCGACCTTCCACCCTGCTCCAGCCCCCTCATCCCATGCTGCCCTCACCCTGTTCTGACTTCCCCTTCCCTCTCTACTCCCTCCTCCCAATCTGTTCCGACTCCCTCCTCCCAATCTGTTCCGATACCCCGCCCTCCCTTCTCCGAATCTCTATCCATCCCTGGTCCAAATCTATGCTCATACTCTCTGCCCCTCCCTGCTCTTACTCCCAGCCCATCCCTGCTCCTCCTCCCTTCTCCAAACATGCACTCTCTTTGCCACGACTTCCTGCTCTTTGTTCCCATAGACCTTGTGCTTGTTTGTTCCTCTCTGTTCTTTCACAATGTCATTCCCCCCTGCCCCCACCTTTTGTTGTAACGCTCATGCCTAATCATACTTGGTGTTTTACTACTCTCCAATTGTCAGAAACTAAGACTCAGTTGTTATTTGTCACACTACTAGAAACGTAGATGGGAAAATCCACCCTCCCACGCCCCATCCACTAGCAGACATCATACGTGTATCAAATAACAGAAGGTCGGCCCTCGTCAGTCCGGAAACCGGGCCGAAGTTTTCACATTCAAAATGATCTTATCTGTACGTGTCAGCAGCGGTTACCGGAAATTTGTAAGAAATACATTTTTGGGACGGAAAAATATTCGAACGTTAGTATGTTCGAAATGAACATTAAAAAAAAAATGATCCCCATTTCTCACTGGCACCTTCCCATGAAAAATATTTAGTAAAATAAATATATACATCTACATTTAACTAATTTCATTTGGAACAAACTTCCTTTGGAACACATTTTCGTTAAACAAAATTACAAAACTTCTTGCGAACAAATTTCTGGGTACAGTCAGGAGCTTTATTTACTGATAGAAGGGGTCCCGGAAAACTTATTCGACACGGTGGATGGGGGAGAAAGAGCGCATCGATGGGATGTTTAAAATGTGAACCAGGGCACATGAGAAAAGACGTTAAAAGTGGGGGACTCCTGGCACATAGATAGGACGTTTAAAATGTGAACCAGGGCACACGAGAAAAGAAGCTTAAAAGGGGGAGTCCGGGCACATAGATAGGACGTTTAAAATATGAACCAGGGCACACGAGAAAAGAAGCTTAAAAGGGGGAGTCCGGGCACATAGATAGGACGTTTAAAATATGAACCAGGGCACACGAGAAAAGAAGCTTAAAAGGGGGAGTCCGGGCACATAGATTTGACAGAGTTGTGAAATCCTGGGGGCCAGCCTCGAAATGTCGTCAGAAAACCTCCTACTGCCGCACACAGGGACGTTTTTATAAATTTCCTGGTTGTTTATCTATGAGATGCCTTACAGAGACTAAACATCTTCAAGTACAAGATTGGGCGGATGGTTCAGAGGATTTCTGAAGTTATAAATATAATTGTGGCGCAACCGAAAAAAAAAGGCAAGAGGCATATAGAAGGATCTGCACTGTTATTTCTTTCAGCCAAATTAGAAGATGTTGAATCGATTTGATTTCTCATTTGTATTAAGCACTATTAGGCATGCATTAAATCGGGTTTTTTTTTTTTTTTTTTTTTTTTTGGGAGGGAGGGGTGGGGGGATTGATCATTCCATAAATATTTAGAACCCCTTTGGGGGAAAAAACAACAACTTTCTAATACCAACATAGAATGCGATTTGTTTGTCGAAGCTTAAATTATTTTCCTATCATTTAAAAAAAAAATTGCTTTGCCATTTTTTAAAATTGCTCTGTGAATAGTTCTGTGTTGACATACATTTCATGATAGAGTCTCAGAACACATTTTTCTATGTTGACATACATGTTATTAGGGAATGGGGAGGGCGATACTATGTTGACATATATGCCAGGACGATTCTATGTTGATGTACATCTTTGTCAAGCAGTGACAGTTATCTCTCTCTCCCCCCCCCCCCCCACCCACACACCCACACAAAGCTTTGTTGTTTAGACGTCTCCATTAAAAAAAAAATTGTAACACTGCTAGAAACGTAGATGGGCTGACTTGATGGGAAAATCCACCCCTCCCACTGCTGGTCAGCTACTGCATCCTGGTCTCTTTCCAGTCGTCTTGACGATGTCTCGCCATTGAATCAATTGGGCAAGGACGAGCGTGTGAGGACTACGAATTGAGCAACTCTCCCTCACTTGAAACGAAATGCAGCTCAAATCAAGGATACCACCACTCCAGTCGAAAATGACCTTGGCCATCTTTGCGAGCCAAGAACGAACAACACCCCCATTTTGAAAATAG
Organism: Lymnaea stagnalis; assembly: GCA_964033795.1. Taxonomy (NCBI): domain Eukaryota; kingdom Metazoa; phylum Mollusca; class Gastropoda; family Lymnaeidae; genus Lymnaea; species Lymnaea stagnalis. Next base: position 65,682 of record CAXITT010000700.1, on the reverse strand, counting down.
CAGATAGAATTCTTCAGAACGTAAAAACAAAAGACAAAAGCGATTTAATTTTGGTAAGAGTTCCTGGATGTTATGCCAAAACTATAAACCCGGTTTGACCAAGTGTATCCATAACACCAGCGTTTGTTCCTGTGCACATTGCCGAACTGTTGTAGTGAAAACACGCTATGTATCGGGTGTTTACACTGTGGATAACAGATGGGGAAAAGAACAATTAGTGGATGCATATTCTCTCATTGATCACCAGATTCTCGAGAGCAGATAACCACCATCAAAGACAAAATCGCGAGGGGGTGGGGAGGGGGGAAGGATGTAAACGTGGTGCCGTATTTCCTTGCGTATTCCCAATGTTTAAAGGTGGGGGCTTTGATGTAAGTTGCTTGGCTAGATTGTGGGCACGTTTATAGTCATGATTTATTCATTTACAGCTTAAGGCACCCCCTTTGTGTTAATAGATCAGTTACAAACAAATCGCTGCTGAAAGCTTATGTCAGATTACAGAACAGGACGGGTACAAAGGTAACAGGAATGAGATAAATGTAAGAAATTATAGGATAAACAACCAAGGTCCGCTCATAACAAGGTTGACTCCACCTACACCAGGCCACTGAATGACACAAACTTTTCTATGAGTGGAAAACATGCCAAGTGCGAGTTGTGTGTCGATAACGTGGTCATTAAAATGCACTTATTGGTGCTTGGGGTTTCATACGGCTGGAGAAAGGTTGCTATGGAATGTTTGCTCAGTGGTATACACATTTCTCAACAACTGTATACAAATTTCTCTAATTATATATATATATACACACACACATATATGTATATATATACACACACACACATTCCTCTCATTGTTATACACATTTCTCTCAGTGGTTTACACATTCCTCTCATTGTTATACACATTCCTCTCATTGTTATACTCATTTCTCCGAGTGGTATCCACATTTCTCTCATTGGTATACTCATTTCTCTGAGTGGTATGCACATTTCTTTCATTAGTATACTCCTTTCTCTCAGTGGTATACACATTCCTCTCATTGGTATACTCATTTCTCTCAGTGGTACACACCTTTCTCAACAACAGCACACATTTCCCACAACTGGTATACACAAAAAATAAGCACTGGAACAGTGTCATGGCCAACTTAGCTCCGGGGCAGTGTCATGACCACCTTAGCACCGAGACAGTGTCATGACCACCTTAGCACCGAGACAGTGTCATGACCACCTTAGCACCGATACAGTGTCATGACCACCTTAGCACCGAGACAGTGTCATGACCACCTTAGTACCATGACAGTGTCACGACCACCTTAGTTCCGGGGCAGTGTCATGACCACCTTAGCACCGAGACACTGTCATGACCACCTTAGCACCGAGACAGTGTCATGACCACCTTAGCACCGAGACAGTGTCATGACCACCTTAGCACCGAGACAGTGTCATGACCACCTTAGCACCGAGACAGTGTCATGACCACCTTAGCACCATGACAGTGTCATGACCACCTTAGCTCCGGGGCAGTGTCATGACCACCTTAGCACCGAGACACTGTCATGACCACCTTAGCACCGAGACAGTGTCATGACCACCTTCGCCCCGTGACAGTGTCATGACCACCTTAGCACCGGGACAGTGTCATGACCACCTTAGCACCGTGACAGTGTCATGACCACCTTAGCACCGAGACAGTGTCATGACCACCTTAGCACCGAGACAGTGTCATGACCACCTTAGCACCGGGACAGTGTCATGACCACCTTAGCACCGATACAGTGTCATGACCACCTTAGCACCGAGATAGTGGCATGACCACCTTAGCTAGCACCGGGACAGTGTGATGACCACCTTAGCACCGGGACAGTGTCATGACCACCTTAGCACCGAGACAGTGTCATGACCACCTTAGCACTGTGAGAGTGTCATGACCACCTTAGCACTGTGAGAGTGTCATGACCACCTTAGCACCGTGACAGTGTCCTAACCACCTTAGCACCGGGACAGTGTCATGACCACCTTAGCACCGAGACAGTGTCATGACCACCTTAGCACTGTGAGAGTGTCATGACCACCTTAGCACTGTGAGAGTGTCATGACCACCTTAGCACCGAGACAGTGTCATGACCACCTTAGCACCGAGACAGTGTCATGACCTCCTTAGCACCGAGACAGTGTCATGACCACCTTAGCACCGGGACTGTGTCATGACCACCTTAGCACCGGGACAGTGTCATAACCACCTTAGTACCATGACAGTGTCATGACCACCTTAGCACTGTGAGAGTGTCCTAATCAAAAGTCTTGTTTCTAACAGCACTATTTTGACTTAAAAAGGACCACCTGTTACTGTCTCTAGCCCATAGTTTCAGCTATTGTTATTATTGCTGAAATGCACAGTATGTACGTTTTTAAAACCAAAGACAACTATTTGTTAGCAATGAATTTCAGTAGCCATAATCCATTGTTATAAATTAAAAAAAACAAAAACAAACAACATTAGGCCAAGGCAATGATATTTTACATACATGCACGAGTCAGTTATTTACATTATTAGTACAAAAAATATCAGGTAAGGCTTTGGATCCCCTTTCACAACCCCCCCCCCTCCTTCCCCCGCCCTTGTTGTGGGTTACGCCACTGTCGAACTGCACCAATGGACGGAACGTTTTGCATTGCGTTTGAAGTTATTCGCAGCTAAAAACTCTCAGATATATTTAGACTGGCAGCCGTAAATCTATTTCTAGCTGGGGAAGAATTCCTCAGTGGAGAGCAAGCAATCTGTTAAATTTATCTTTTGAAGAATAGTTGAGTTGGGAACATTCTGATCGGTGGTTCTCAAATGGTGTTAATTTGATACGTATTTTTTTTTTGGGTGTGTTTTAATTTTTTATAAAAAAAAGGAAAATTGGGGAACGTCAAGAAGAGAAAATGGGTTAGCCTGTGTGTCGCAGAGTATCTCGGAGGGTTACCTGTGTGTCGCAGAGTATCTCGGAGGGTTACCTGTGTGTCGCCGGTAAAAAAAGCAAACAATAATTGTAATGATTTTAAAGAAAATTTCATCTTTAATGCGTGTCTTAATAACGATTGAATTATGTCACACTATTGAATCTAGTTCGCATGCTTTTCCTCTTACCTTATTCATATGCATCCAAAAATGTAGTTGGTTCGTGGGTCGCGACTGATTGGGAACCTGTGCTAGATCTAGAAAGAGTTTCCAAAGAATTCAAAAGACCTAAAGAATCCAAGAGATGAAAGCTTACTTTGTCACGCCCGACTTGTACTATTTGAGAATGGCTCTGGACACGAGAGCAGACGTCTGAGCAATTTTGATAAAGAGAACTAGGGTCTGGGCAAACTTTCTTGTAGATCTATGGGGATGCTTTCATTGAAGAAGAAAACGCTTGTTGGGTTTACGTGTAGCTTTCGTGATAGTACGTAGAAGATGCCGCATATTATTATCGGATGAAGTGGCGTAGCTAGGGTTGGTGTCACCCGGTGCGGTTAACTCAGGGTGTCACCCCCCCCCCCCCGACTTCTATGATCGATTTTTTCTTGTTGAGATACGTCCACAGTATAACAATAACAAGAACAAAACACATAAATCCAAGTTCACGAGGTCAGGGTATTTAAAAACTGTAACAACGTTGAGTTATAGTTATTTTTACATTACATTTAATGTATTTAAAATTTTCCTTTCCTTGTCTTCAAAGCTGCAAACCTGTCAATCATTTGATCAAAATCAATTTCCTTCAATGTATCACTTTAAATAGATAGCAGAGCCATATCAGAAAGCCTTGACGGTCCCATGATGGATCATAAATATTTCTTGATGAGCCTTAGTTTTGAAAAGCTCCGCTCACATGAAGCCAAAGACTCGCATAACGTAAGAAAAAAATTAAAAACTTAGCGATAGTGTTAGAAGAGATTCTAGGAAGTCCCAATCAGCTATGAATTTCAAAGCATTAATTACTGACCTGTCCATAACTTTGTGAAAATTCAATATCAGCTGCCTTCAGGTGTCTTTTAAGCCATGGTATTTCTTTTGAAAGTTCATCTTCTGATAACTCATCATAGAAAGAAGTTACTTTTGGATCGTACACCAATAACTCTTCTTCACTTGCTGATACTAGACTCTTGTGTTGAACAGCCCCAAACATATCTGCTACTTCCATGATCACTGATGATCTGTAGTTCCGAATGAAAGCGATCAATACACTCCAGAATCTCCCTAATGTTTTCTTCTCGAAGAAAGAGTCCAGCATCTATTAATTTTTCTTCTGCCTTTCTCTTCTTAAACCTTAATCTTCTCACTACCGAAATTCCATAGTGGTCTGATTTTAAATATTTCTTTTCAATAGCATTTTTCATCAAGAACCTCAAGCAGATGAGCCCAAAGGTAAAAGGTAGCAGATAAACGTAACATCACAAACATAATAATTAAAGACTTTGTTCTGTACCTCTTGTATCCAAATTTTCAAGAGGATTACACAAAGCTTCAATAGCCGCCACACATTCATCAAACTCATCTTTCACTTTCACTGTCTTAACAGCAGCATGATAAGTACTCCAATGCTTTGTTGATAGTCTTTGGTGTTCAAATAGAATATTTCATTGATGAGTGGATGCCGCAAAAAAGGAAAATATTCTTTCAAGAGTACTGAAAAATGTCATACGTGAACCTTTCCGCAAAAGAGTGTTGACCACACAAGTTAAGCGTATGGTACACGCATCCATTAAAAATAGCGTTCTTATTATTTCTTTTCAGAATAACCTGAACACATCCACGGATTCCAGATATTGTGGCAGCGTTATCGTAACCTTGAGCTATGAACATCATTATGTCTAGCCCATCACGTTTCAGATTTGCAAGGATTTCAGACCTGAAGTCATCAGCTTTTGTCCCTCTTAACGGGAAAAATCCAAGAAAAACTTCTCTCACTTCAACTTTCCCTTTGTGGATGTTCACATATCTGGTCACTTCTGATATCTGGTCAGTTTGTGATATATCAGGTGAACATAATTCCAAAATACCTCGCAGCCTTTATGCCCATGATAAGAATCTCCTTCATATGATTTTCAGACATTTATAAATTCATTTTAGGTTTATGGTGAAAGGTATGATACGGATGCTTTTTCTGTAGATGTTCTCCTCTTTAGTCTCATTTGGTGCTCTTTTAGCACTGGATCATATTTAAATAGTATCTCAACCATTTCAATAAAGTTTTAGTGAATATTCGTCACCGATCTGGCCACAAAATGCCAGAATTTGCTTTGCAAGAAACAATGTGATATACAGCAACCTGTGAAGGATATCCCTCCACATTTTCTTTTCACTGTCCATCACAGCAATACTTTCGACATCAATTGTTTTGTGTATCCTAAGTCCTGCTGCCAATGCTTTCCACTTTTCAAGGCAACATAGGCGCTCTTCCGTTGCTTCATGATTTGTAATTTTGGGCTCAGTTTTCACCAATTATCAAAGTCAGTAACACATTTGGATGTTGTTTCTGTAACATTAACAGAAAACAATCTGCAGCACAAACAATTCAATTTATGACTGAAAAGTGAAAAAAAACAACTCCAAGACCGCCCTATTTTCTCGCCATTTTGTATCATCCCGTAGATCCATTGTTTTGTAAAATAAAAGAGCATTATTGTAAAATAATATAATTTTTAACCCTATAAAAAGGTCAACATTCATTTATAATGTTTTTAATTTTTACCGATTCGTATACTTAAAATCGCCCTACTACACAGCCCTATTTCTCAGAATCTATATAAATATAGCCTCCTGTCACTTACGGACGTTACCGAACACTTCCATTGGCTTGGAATAGTGACTGTGTTTTTCTTACCTAAATATAGGATCATCTCATTTCTGACGAATCAACCTTGAACTTTTAATAAAGCACGCATTTGGATTGGTTACGTTTGTGAAAAAATATATGTGTGATCGGTTATTCTTTTATGAATCTCGGTTTTTGCGAGCAATGTGTGCCCTGTAAATTTGCAATTTTTCAGTCGGGTGTCACCCCTAAAATGGTGTCACCCGGTGCGGTCCGCACCCCCCGCACCTGCCTCGCTACGCCACTAATCGGATGTCATAATGAATGAACACTAATAAAGGAATGATTAGCACCTTCCAATGCACATGCATTCCTGTTGATTCCCATAATCCCCACATTTCTGTGCACTTTGAGACATCGGTTATAGTTAACCATCGCCCAGAGGTAGATATGGTACTCGATGCATTCGTTGCTGCTACGTAGATTCTCTCTCCCTGGTGTCATTGTTTGATTTTCTACCCTTTTCATTGAATTTGGAGATAACTTTTTGTTTTACGGTACAGTGTTTATGTAATACAGTTCTTCGGTGGTACAGTTTTTGTCATGTCGACTGTTATTTATTGGTATAATTGTTGTTCTGTGGTACAGTTGTTCTGTCGACTGTTATTTATTGGTAAAGTTATTGTTCTGTGGTACCCTTGTTCTGCGATACAGTTTTTCTGGGGTAAGGGAATTTTATAAATCCGGCAGAAAAACGTAATAGAATATTCCTCATTGTGTCAAGTTCTGGACCACACAATATATACACATGCACCCCCATCAAACACAAGCACCCCATCAAACACATGCACCCCTATCAAACTCATGCAACCCCATCAAACACATGCACCCCCATCAAACACATGAACCCCCATCAAACACATGCACCCCCATCAAACACATGCACCCCCATCAAACACACGCACCTACATCATATATACGCACCACCAACATACACACAGACCTCCAACGTACACACACAATGCAAACATACACGCTCTGCTCAGACATCTACACAAACCACCAACATACACACGCGCCTCCAACACCCACTCGCCTCCAACACACATGTACCTCCAACATACACACGTTCCTCCAACACACACGCACCTCCAGCACATATGCACCTCTAACAAACACGTACATCCAACACACACCTCCAACACACGCACCTCCAACACATACGTACATCCAACACACACGTACCTCCATCATATACACGTACCTCCAACACACACACACACTTCCAACACGCATACGCAGCTCCATCATACAAACGCACCTCCAACACACATGTGCCTTCAACACACACACACCTCCAACATATACACATACTTCAAACACACACGCACCTTCAAAGCACAAGTGCATCCAACACACACGTACCTCCATCATACACACGCACCTCCAACATGCACACGTGCCTCTAACACTAACTACACACGTACCTCCAACTTACCCAAACAAAGCACATGCGGCACTCAAGATTAAAAAAAAAGGCCATGAAGCTAGTAAGAGGAAGGTCAGAGAGCATCTCTGATCCAAATGTCAAATGCCTTTCCAGGTCAGGCATCTCTTTGTTGCCCTTCGGTGGATGGTTGGGGGAGGGGGGGGTTGGTGGTTGGAAGGAATGGTTGGAGGGACGACGCACTCATGACAAAGATCAATGGTTTGAAATATTTACCTTCTTAAGATGCTTGAGACATTCTTTCTGTCTCTCGCCAATAACTTCTGTACCTATAACAATTATTACTTGAGACATTCTTTCTGTCTCTCACAACTAACCTCTGTACGTATAATGATTATTACTTGAGGCATTCTTTCTGTCTCTCACAACTAACCTCTGTACGTATAATGATTATTACTTGAGACATTCTTTCTGTCTCTCACAACTAACCTCTGTACGTATAATGATTATTACTTGAGACATTCTTTCTGTCTCTCACAACTAACCTCTGTACGTATAATGATTATTACTTGAGACATTCTTTCTGTCTCTCAACACTAACTTTAATTAGGTGTTAATAACACCGTTGTCCTTGAGATAGTGTACAGAGCAGGACTAATTTGAGATAGTTTAAAAGGAACTGACTTTTTCCATTTGTGCGACGACTATGATCACTCGTGTCTCGACTGACTCTAACCACTCGTGTCTCGAATGACTCTAACCACTAGTGTCCCAACTGACTGACCAATTGTTTGACGGCTGACTCTGACGAGTCGTTTGACGGCTGACTCTGACCAATTGTTTGACGACTGACTCTGATCAGTTGTGTCTCGAGCTCCGTTTTGACAGCCCTGGTGCAGTCAATTTTGATATCGCATATACCTTGATGCATTAATGCGGGTCATGATGTTAATTTACAACCCCAACTTTCCTAACCGTTTCCAATTGTTTGAATTCTGTGTCTAGGGTTAGTAGGAAATGTTGCAATTAAATTTAATACATATCTGCATCGTTAAATTAACCACTGCTCTTTCCTGACCACACTTTTACTGCTCTTACCTAACCACGCTTTTACTGCCCTTACCTGACCACTGTTTTACTACTCTTACCTGACCACGGTTGTACTGCTCTTACCTAACCACGCTTTTACTGCTCTTACCTGACCACGTTTTTACTGCCCTTAGTTGACCACTGTTGTACTACTCCTACTCCTACTTGACCATGCTACGTCTGTTTCTTACCACGCTACTGCTCTCACATGACCTAAACTTACAAAGAAAAAAAAAAGTATGTGCCATACTTAATTTTTTTCGGGTACCCTTTGAACTTCTCTATTCTCTCCACCATTTGAAATGATTTTACTCTCTGCTGGTCCACTACAATCTCAACTCTCCTATCTCTTCATCTACATGCTTCTATTTACATCGCTCGCTTCCAGATATAAATCTCGCTTCACTTTAGTTCTTTGAATAACACGCCAGCCGCCAGCCATTTTACTTGACTTACGAGACTGCTATCCCCCCCCCCCCTTTTCCC